>PEDP01000981.1:0-15178 GCA_002918395.1 Erysiphe pulchra | reverse complement strand
ACGAACCAAATCGTGTACGAAATGCTGTTTTCCACTCGTCACCATCTGCAACCCGCAACCTATGAAACGCCGACCGTACATCTACTTTCGATAACCATGTTGCACTTGATACCATACGCAGTGTTTCATTTATCAATGGGAGTGGATATCTATCACGTTCGGTTATAGCATTCAACGCTCTATAGTCCACGCAAAACCTGAGACCTCCGCCTGGCTTTTTAATGAACAAGACTGGAGCTCCTCCTGGAGAACTACTAGCCCGAATCCAGTTCTTGTCTAACAGTTCTGTCAGCGTTTTTCGAAGTACCAGGAGCTCTTCACGTGACATTCCGTACAATGGCCCCCATGGAATTTCCTTATCACGGCCTTTGTCATCTTTTTTGAAATTGATTCTAGTATCTACACCGGGACGGTGAGGCGGCAAGGAATCATTTGAGCTTGCATTGTCATCTGAAAAAAGGTCGGTGAAGGAAGATAATTGTTTGGGCAAACTTGCTTGTATTTCTTCTTTAGACCAAGACTTTTTCTGTTCTAGGGCCCGTGTAATGTCTTCAACTGAAATGGCACCTATTGATAATTTCGTCGCATGGTCAGCTTTTCTACAAAGTTCTGTAAATGCTGAGTACGAAGTTAGTGCCGAGTTGTAAATGCTAACGTGCGAGACTCTTGATTTTATCCGTGCCGGTGCATCTTTTTCGTACCAGTCACTGGCACGTACCATAATTCCCTTTCTTCTGGATCCTATTCTTAAGCAATGTTTCTTCGCCAGATAAACGACGTCGTTTTTCTCCATCCACGGCTTGCCTAGAATTATCGGGTACGCCAATCTTGGCATCACGTACCCCCAGATTTTTTCCTGTCTACCATCGATATCTATATCAACACATGTTATCTGTGTAATACGTGCACCAATTTTACCATCCGCCAATCTCAAAGATCGTGGTGAGATATTTACTGTATTTAGGTTATGTGTGCGCACAAGATTACTATCAAAAACTGCAAAGCAAAGACAGCCAGTGTCAATCATTGATTTTACAAAAATAGATTTATTTACTAAACAATCTATCACTAATGGTTGACTTATCATTTTAATAAGAGGATTGTTTTTTTTTTAGCAGAATCAGATAGTAACTTGTCTTTATCCCCAAGTGCGTCTATACTTAGGGCTACTCGTTTCCCGAATCTGAATCTGAGTCATCAGTGGAGACTTGATCTAATTGACTCACGAAATTTTCAGGACGTACAGCCGGTCGATAGGTTGGGCACGTTGTGGCCATATGCCCATCTTTCTCACAACGCACTCAAACTCCTTTCTCAATCAGGCGATTGAAGTCCTTTTCTGACCGCCAAGGTGCTCGAGGCTTTTCTGCTCTTTTCTTTTCTCCTTTGGAATTTGAACTCTTAAATTTTTGTTTCTTACGAGACTTTGGCTTAGAACTAGACTTTAGATCTTTGATTGCGGCCAGGATTGCATCCATTCCTGTCATATTAGTATCTCCGTCCGCGTCTAGAAAATTTCTTTTCTCCTCCGAATTGACAAGACCTATACCCCCTTTAGGGGGCCCAAATTTAGTATTTATATGTACTGATCCCTTTGGCCTGTAATCCGAAAAGCTTTCTAATTCTTCGGCAACTTCTCTCACTCCTGCTACCCATTCTGTGTAGCATTTTATAGGTGGTAATTTAACGCCTATTATGGCTTTGCGCAAACGGTTGTTAAGGGATGCTTTTAATTGCCTTGTCAAGGCTGAAGGGGTGAAAAGTTCCTCTCCTCCACACGAAGCGACTTTATTATCAAAGTCTTTTTGAAAATCGAGGAAATACTGGTGCTTTCCTTGTTCCATTCTCTGAAACAGCTCCAGAGCCGCTTGCTGAGCTTGAGTATCTTCAAACTCTCTCTCCACCATATCGAGTAAGTTTTTCCAAAAAAACGTCCCAGTCCTCTTACTACTTGCGAACCAATGTGCTATTCTCGATCTTTTATCATCTGGTAAAGACTCGACTATATCGACGCAAATAGAACTTGACTGTTGGCAGCAACCCATCACACTTTCCACACGAATCCTCAATAGATCCATGAAGAATCTAAAATCTTCTTGTTTACCGTTCCATTTAGGCAAAACAACTGATTTGCTGGGTGGCCCAGGTTCCAGGACTGGTTGCAAAGGGACCGCATTACCTTTTCTTCTTCTTTCTTCCAACATTAACAACATTTCTTGTTTATCTGTAATTGAGAGACAAGCGAAGGGGTCTGTAACACAGGATTCCGACATAGGGATGTCGATGTCAGGATTTGCTCCGCCGGACATTTTATCTTGAATGTTAGAGTCGAATGGAGGAAAGATTGCACTATAGAAAGAGTCTTCTGATATACTTGAATTTGAAGAGTCGGGTACTTGATAGCTCATGCACAATCGAACAAAATGCTATATTTTGCTCTTATATGTGTATATTTAATTTTTAATAACAATTGACAACTTTTTCCGGGCTTCAACCTGCGGAAAAAAAAAACAGAAAATGAGATAGAAAAATATATGTAATGGGCGAAGAGTAATTACGGACGTTGCTCGTAAACAATACCACAAAGTAATTTATATTTTTCTATGAAGATCTAACGTCTGAAATTGAATACTATAAATACACACTCCTCAACCCTCAGTGATCCCATTTCTCGAAGTGATTAATGATTCCCTTCGCTACTCTAGGTGATCTGTGCTCCAGACTCTCAGAGTAGTTAAGCGAGTGATTAGAATCCGGAGACCAACTCACTCTATTTTAGATCACGTGTATTAGCTCGTAAAACAAGGCTGGTCCTGAAAGACAGAAGACAGACCAGCCAACCGAATCGGGCAAAGCCCGTAACATAAGCTAGCAACACGGAAATCCACCTAGCTATAGTCAAGTTTGTAAAATGGCTATGAAGACATTAAATCACTCAGTACACAGTGACTCAGGAGGTTCTTTAATCGTAATTCATCGATAGAGACAATAATGGTCTCGACTTTTGATAGTGCTCGAGTCGAAAGTGCAACATACGAAGCGATAAAATTATTTAAAACCTTCAAACAAAGCTACGAAACCCAAGATGAGGATATTTGGAACGTAGATGAACAAGGAATGGCTCTTGGTATATTTCCAAATCGACAGTTCTAGCTCCAATTACCATGAAGAAGGCGAACAAGAAAATTGTTAAAATATGTGATTGTTGGTTAAACATAATCTCCTCTAATCTCTCAATAAAATGGAGTTGGGGCTGTGATCTTCATTGGACTGGGAGAAAAGTAGTAAGGTGTGTGGAGATCTTAGAAACCCTATATTTTTTATTCATATTAGCGAGTGTAGATGAGCTAGCTTGTGATAGATAAAGGAGAGCCAGTTCGCTGGTCTCTAATAGCGATTTATGTAAGTTTTAATATACGTTTTTTTAACCCAATACTTATCAAGTCTACTCCCAGTTTCATACGCTTGTAAGAATCATAATCTAATAAAAATACCAAAAACATGTGAATGGGTAATTCTTACTGAAGCAATTTTCATGAACAGAAGGAAAATACACCGACCAATTTTAAAGGTAAGAATCTTCAGAGCTTATTTATGATTTGAGGAAAATAATTCCAAATATGTATACACGAAGTCTTAAATGGATAGACAAGTAATGGGATCGGACAAAGTTGATTGCGAGACGTATTTATTCCATAAACAACACCTTCTATACAATCGCGATGGAGACTGTCACTTCTTGATAGAAATGGAAGTTATGATAACTTTTAGTTCCTATGGGAGTTCAAGCAATATCAAGTGCACTTTGACTATCATGCATCCCATATTCTTCAGCCCTTAGATTTAACTTGTTTTTCGCCTCTTAAGTCTCAATATTGTGAAATCCTGATTGTTGAAGTTGTGATGTGCGAGAACAAATCTTAAGTTATTATGAAGGTCGCCTTTACGATAGTGAATTTTTATTCAGATCTCAAGCTTAGGGATATCAAGCAAATAGAGATGCCAGTGTCTCTTTAGCTTGGTGTACTAGCCCCATGCTTTTGTAAAGTTGTAAAAGTTCTTCTTTAGTCTGATTTTATATATACGTTGATATACAATCACCTTCTGCTGCCTTACCTAGAGGATCATAACCTTGAATAGGGGTATTTTGCAATAGGTGTTTAAAACAAATAACGCCAAAAATGTCTTACACAATTTAATCTCCTATCTGATGTTAAAGCTTTGGGGAAATCGTGCAAACAGCACGGCAGTTCATCAATTTTTTAGCGCAATTTTCGTCTAACATGGAATAGTAGCTTCTAAGATGAAGTTCTTTAATAACCGATATATGAACACCATTAGGAATCGTATATCGCCCTTATTTTTGCAGGTAAATCTGTCATGAAGTCTACTGAGAGCTCGAAATCAAACTTATCAGACATTGCCCACGGATGTAGAAGTCCTTTTAGTCTGGACCGCCAGACCTAGGCGCGACCACAGACACCACAATTCCTAAAAAACCTTCTTAACATGTTGCTCATGCATGGCCAATAGATGGATCTTAATAAAATAGCGAGCGTACTTTCCCGTCCCGAATGGCCAATTGTGTGGGAGTCATGTATCCTTTGAATCAGCGCTGTACGTATTGGCTCCCAATCTGGTACCCATAATCGATGTCGAAAACAAAGGGTTCGAAAATGATCAATTTGATATTTTGAGAGTACTGTTTTTAATCCTAGATGAGCTGGGAATGATACTTTATTTTCAAAAACGACACGTAAAGTTTTTCGAATACATTCTTATTTGCTTTTTGCTCCTTGATCCTAAAGAGTTCAAAGCTCTTCATGTTCAAGTGATTTCCGACTTTGAGGTATGATATCTTGACTTAACGGTAACAAGATCGTCCATTTATCTTCATTGTTGGGAGCTACCCGAACATTTTGGATTTGGATTGAAATTCCCTTTCTTTTAGTCTTGGGTCATCCATAGTTTTTGGTATATCTTGAGCCTGTCGCTCACTTGCTTTCCAGATCTGAAGTCCTTGTTAAAATTAAACTGTGTAAGAACCTATAATCACCCAACATGTGGCTCTGTGAGTTTTCAAATGTCAGGACCGTAATCGGATAATGAGAAATCACAGAATTCAGATAGGAATTTCAAGGAACTAAACTGATGATAGAATAGGTATCAGGATAAGATTAGGAGACAATAAAGTTAGATTCGTTGCTTGACTATTTCATGGAATAACAAGACTAAAACAAACTTCACAAGACTAGAATTGAATGGGCAAGAGCTTTGCTAAGAGCAAGAGTCTGGCCCTCACTCTGTCCCTGCCACATCCCTGTTTTTCACACCTCAGCCAATAAGCTTCCACTTCACTAAACGAATTAATTGAATCCTAGCCATTTCTCATTATCCTAGCCAGCGTTCACATTAATCCTAGTTATCAAATCCTAGTCATCCCTAACGCTAGCTAGGATAATGAGAAATGACTAGGATTCAATTAATTTGTTTAATGAAGTTGGAAGCTGATTGGTTGAGGTGTGAAAAACAGGGGCGTTGCAGGGACCGACTGAGGGCCAGATATACAAAACCTGAGGGCCAAATATGAAGACAATTACATGATCTTATCTTTCTATAGAAATTATGAACTCCACAGGCGGCCTCAGCCCGCTCGCAAAGGCGAAGTAAGCCTCGCTTAATTAGCCGAAACCCCCCTCTCCCACCCCTGATCTGTGGGTAAACAATAGTACCAAGTAAACATCAAGTTATTTAAACAACCCCATATACCATTAAAAAATTTTGGGGAGGGGGGGGAAGGAAGTAACTGGAAGAAGAGTATTTACGAGTCAGTGTGGATATTTATTGAACCGTTCGTTAACCCGAATACGACTGAAGGAGGTTCAGTGCTAGTTATCGGAATAGAGAGAGAGAGAGAGGGCTACTTACTTGGTCGGATAAAAATTTACCTTGGAGTTCATCTCTGTCAATCTTAATTGAAGTGATTAATTATCGGATGATATTTTAAAAAAAGAAAAAAAATAAGTAAACTTGTACCGTATCATAGTAAGGGAGCTAGTTGTTCACTACAGTGATTAGTTTTTTCTTTCTGATGAAAAAATACGGATATTCAAAGTTACTTTTTTATTTTCATTTATTATTTTAGGGAGCCTTTTTTAACAGTTGATATTTCTTGATTTTTTTTAAAAAAAAAAGTTCAATTAAATGTAGCTGTTTTCTATATTCTTGAAAAAAATTGGTTTCTTTAAAAGTTTTTAGCAAAATTAAATGAGAATTTTCATTGCATAATCGGTTTAAATATACTAGAAGTAATGAAATCCTACTGTACAAACTTCAAATAGGTATCTTAAAAACAAAGTTATCATTAACACTCCAAATCATAGAATAAATCAAATCTTAAATCCGCATTCATTTTTCTAATTAAAACTTTTGTCTACAACTTATAAAATTTTCGTAATCATAATCATATTAATTCATTAACAACCTTATCCCCAACGCCGTACCTAACAATTGCTCTTTACATCAATACATATTTTTAGATATAGAAATGAGATTTAGAGTAATGAATAAACCTAAAACAGAAAATTTTCACTATTTTTCGGTTAGTGTAACTATAAAAAAATGTTGTTTGTTAAAAACTTACATTATTCTCTGTTCTTTTTTTTAGATTTAAGAGACTTTAATCTAAGGATCGCCTCCACTTTAATAGTCCCTAGAGATGATGAGGATCCCTGCTGCAAGAGAAATTCAAGTTGTGAAGGTTCCGGAGTTAGAGTGGGCTCCTTTGGCGTAGTTGAAGTAGACTCCTGTGATGGAGTAGGGGCCCATGTCGGATTTTTCTGCTTCTCTGTAATGCCAGGTTCTTTCGTTGAAGAAGATCTCTGTGTCTGAGAATATCGCCGAGGCTTGATCGTCTGTGACGGTGTCCTAAGTTGTGGATTAGACTCTTCTAATTGCGATAATCGTCGTGGTTTAGGCTCATCTGACTGGGAGGTTTGTTGTGGTATAGACTCTTCGGATTGCGAAAATCGTCGTGGCTTTGGCTCATCTAACCGGGAAGTTTCTTGTGGAGTAGACTCTTCTGATTGCAATGATCGTCGTGATTTTGGCTTATCTAGCCGGGAGGTTGGTTGTGGTGTAGACTGCACCCCTAATAGAGAATCAAGGTCTACCATATTAAAAGCATTAAGTTGAGTCTTTGATAAGCGCAATCCTGAAAGATTATTATCAATTTTTGGCGATTTTGGATGACGGCACGAGCTGGTATGGACGTGTGGCTGACTAGGTCTCATTGTGAACATAGAAAACGACAGTGGTGAAAACTTTGATGAAGTGGGCTCCTGTAGCTGTGACGACGGTTGTGGTGTCGGCTTACTTGGCTGAGAGGTTTGTTGCGGTTGAACGGGCTGCCGTGACGAGGAAGGCTGCGCCTCAGGATGCCGTGGTGTTGGAGTAAGCTGTCGCAGTGGAGTTGATGATGGCTCCTGTGGTAGTGGGGCTGGCTCTTGTGGCTCAACATAAGGCAGCAGCTTTAGCTCAACAGTGACGCTTTGAATACCACAGTTTCCAAGTACTGACTTAATTTGCCTACGCTGATACTCTAATACTTCTATAGAAGCGAATGGTATCGTCATGCATATTGATGCAACATTTTCCTCCTCACTTAGAGTCCAGATATATAATTCTTCAATTTTCGCATCCTGAAGTAGCCGTTCATCTTTAATCTTTGATTCGATTAAATCTCGTGTCACATAATCCGGTCTACCCTGCATCAAAATATACCCTGCTTCCTTGCAAACT
Source organism: Erysiphe pulchra (assembly GCA_002918395.1). Classification (NCBI taxonomy): domain Eukaryota; kingdom Fungi; phylum Ascomycota; class Leotiomycetes; order Helotiales; family Erysiphaceae; genus Erysiphe; species Erysiphe pulchra. The sequence goes on along the minus strand of PEDP01000981.1, from coordinate 7,378 downwards.
GGATAAGCTGTGGAAAGGATAACAAATGCTATAACCATTGAAACAGCAGGGTCTGCGTAAAATCGGGCTGGATGTTTTAATTTCCAGATAATTACTGCAGAAATAATGATGCCAATGTTGTTAAATACATCACCAATCAAATGCATTAAAACTGCTCTGATACCTAAGTCATGATGGCATTGATGTCCCGGGCCATGATGATGAAGATCTGGTTCAAATAAGCGTTCTATATTTCAAAAAATTCATAATACTATTCTCACCATGAAGAAAAGTAATTGAGACAACATTCAATGTGAACCCGGCACATCCAACAGCTAAGACGATGATTGGATTCTTTATATCTGTGCCCCATAGTCAGTCACGTGATTTTTTTATAAAAACTTCATTTACATACGAGGCACGCTTAGAAAACGCTCGACACTTAAGAGGAATGTACTAAGACTAAGCCCCAGTAAAAATGCCCCGTTGATAAAGGAACCAAGAATTTCAGCGCGTTTCCAACCGTATGGAAGGTGATCGGGAATTTCCTTTCTTTGTGCGAGCTGTATTAAATAAGCGTTTATCTCTAAGCCAGTGGATACTATCAGAGTTGTTACGAAGTGGCCCAAGTTACATCACTGCAATTCAAGCTATTCTGTACTAACTCTGATTTCTCAATTTTGAACACTTACTCGAATGGCTGTCAGTGATACAATGAATCCAGAAAGATCATTGAACTATTCATGCCTTGGGTCAGCAAATTGTCTCATTTCCTCATTTCCTCGTTTCCAACAAGCGGACAAATTGAGTAAGACATACCATGTGGAAAGAGTCAGCGATTAGGGCAAGCGAGTGGGTGTAAATTCCGGCTATTTTCATTAGGGACTTGGTTAGCATACGTTAATCCAATCTTCAAATGATTCTCTTTCTGTCTCAAGAACTACTATGTAATACTAACTGGAAACTTCCGCCAGAAAAAATATAGAGTAAAGTACTATAATAATTTTAAGGTTCCGGTACTTCTTCTCAGTGAGGTTCGGTGTCTCATTCGGGGCTAGATCTGGGGCCTGAATCAGGTCCTGGTCTGGAGTCTCCACTGAGTTACTATTCTTTTCACTCTTTCTTGAGGTTTTCTCCTTTCTTATACCCAGACATTTTGTAAGCCACATGATGTCGATAATGAGTTAAAATATTTCTATTTGAAATCTGTTCGAGGATTTATTTCGTTTTTTAGAGAATTTGTCTGAGAGTGAAGTTTTGTTTTACTGATGAGATGAAAAGACAAGTCGTTGAAGATATCTGAGAAAGATTAAGACAGATAGCTACATAGATATATATACATATGAACATTTTGATAAACAGCCATCTTGATATTTCAACTTTAACTTTGCATGACATTGACAGCTGTATGAACAAGAGGTTATTCGATGTACGATCATTTCACCAACCTGTTTGTACCTTGCACTGAAGCCGCTGTCATGTAGCAATCCGATGCAGTAACACGTATTTCTCAATTGTTTCGACGCCATTTGATGACAAAAACCAAAAGGCTAATTCAGAAGAGCAAGGGAGGGGGGTGAAGGAACCATAAGTCAATGATCAATTCTTGAAAATAAGAAAATTATGAGAAGATCTGGCACGAATGGGAAAGAAAACTTATCTCCCAGCCTTCAAAGCTGAAATAAAAGCAACAAATACCAGCGCTTATACCAGCGCTTTTGTTAAGTGAGACAGGAGGTCGATGTTTTGGATGTGAAGAAATGCTTCCATTGCCAGGAATTATGTTCATAGCCACTGAATATCTGAGAGGAAAAAAGCTAGTGATTTCTATTCGTTGAGAAACCAAGTTCTGAGAGCCACAATGCCTCTCAGAGATATGTAGCTGAACGATAATAATCTGATCATAGAACACCTAGCTTCACATCTTAACCGATAAAATGGTTAGCCTATGTTCTCATGTATGTGATGCTTTACTGCATATGTGAGTGGCTAATATGCCCGTTGAAGTATTGCTGGCAGCTTCCTCGGTGAAGACAGACATACAACTTGTAGCCAGGGAATCATAATTTGACTTTGGCAAGCCACCACATCAATAGATCTTCTTCGAATAAGAACAAAGAAATGTTGCTATCGCGCTTCTAGAAAGTCTATTTTTAATTAGATTGCTTTAGAGTTGTTTGTATCCTCTTATGGCTAATGTTTTCTTTTTTTCTACCTGCGGCTGCTGTTAATGCTTGCCTCTGAATCCAACATTATCCCTATTGACATCCAGCAGTCATTATAGCTAGGACTTATTAGATTTTTTTCTCTTGGAAGGACTCGTTGATTGTTGTCACATTAAGGTACCATTTAGTTGAAGAGATATTCAAAAAAAGCACTTAATAATTTCAAGGTAAATGTTCACCTTGAGCGTGTGTCTTTTCTTTTTTTAAAAAAAATGATTCACTAGTGACATCCATGTATATTTAAACGAAAAAGATACCCCCTGCTCCTCAGCCACGAGTTCGTTGCTTGTTGCCAGTACCACGTGATCACGAGGTTCAGAGTTCACTACCAAGACAACTTAGACTGAAGTGCTGCTTGGCGTTAAATAACAATAGTAATAATTAAACTGAAGTACGGAGCGGAGAGCGCTCACAGAGAACTTAAGTTTTATATCGAAGTTATTAAAACAGAACTTAAACGACAATGAAGATTGCTGAAGGCTGGAAATTCAATCCAAAAATGAACTACAGCTTATCCATAGCAGACAAGTCCACCTAGAAACCTCTCTCTACTCACTTGTGGTGCTTCAAAAAACTACAAAATAAAGACCTCCGACTTTAAACTTATCCATCTCCAGACTTAGTGGCATGAACTAGTAGCTTCGTGACTCACTCACAGATTGCCTTACTCATTTGAGGTTAAATGCTCATCAGGATGACAGACTAGTAGAGGTTAAAAAAGGTAAATGATCCATCCACATTGCTGGGTCGACCAAAATAGCCGTCTAGAAGTCCTTAAAGTCTATTCAAACCATCCTTTTCCTTACCTCCTGTACTTAACACAAATCCCTCTGCCATGCAAAACAACCTACTTCAACCGGTACAACATCTCCAGAGCTTGTGGAACAATCATGGACTTACAACATCAAATTAGCAACTCTATTTTCCCACTTACCACGCTTTTGAGCTGTAGGGCTTTTCAGTTAAGAACGACTGCTTATTGCTCTGTTATTAAACCGATACCGAGGTCGACCGACGATGGGTTTAACTAACGTATCACTCAATGCGGCTCATACATCAACTGCTGCAAAAGCGTATGGAGGGAATTTGCAGAAAATAGTATGGGGACTTAAGAATCCGATTTAGCTGGACATAGTTATAGCACTTCATTTAGACAGCGCATGGGGAGATGTTACTTGTTTCGCATTGAAGGACAAAATGCGGCTAGCTAGCTGCACATCCAACAAGATAACAGATTTTGTGTTTTGACACAGAGACATCAAAGATGCTACGAGCAAATGAGAACTAACAATGATTAATGATTACACAGTGATTTTCAGGAGAATAATTCGGTATGCATACTTGGTGATTCGTGTTGTAGCTTCTTGCTTGTGGCTGAGGAGCAGGGATATAATATAATATTCTCGTTCATATTTATTTACATGGGTGGTAATTCTCCATTAATAAACGAAGTTTTTGTTCCCGAGAAAATCTAATTGGATAGACGATGTGATGTGGCAGGTTATTTTTATAACATGGCTAGCGAATAAATTAAACCAATCGTTTCGCGCCTTTCTTGCCGTTTTTGTTTTTAAACGTTGGAAGTGCAGACCGAATACATCCAATCACAATTCATCAAAATAAACAGGCCCGTAAATAACCGGGTAGCGGCTCCAATTTTCCCCAACATAACTATGATGTAATGACTTTCCCTATTAAGGCCCCCTGCCCTAAGAGATCGCACAGACTTCGGAGCGGGAGGAGATAGGAAAATCGAAGATCGGGACCGTTAGGCTAAATAATAGAGTGGCCAGTAGATTGAATGAGAAAACTATCTCTAATTTCGGAGAAATAAAATAGAGAACCAACGCTCTTCGCTGATTGAAGATACAACCCATTAAATCACCAGTGTTTTGGAAATGATTTTGGTACTTTACCACAAATTGCAAGATACAATGAGTAAATCATCTCTAGGTTGCAGATTAAGTAAACACTACGTAATGTGATAACTAAATGCAAAATAAAAGCAGTGCTTGAGAAGCCCAGCAAGCATTTACGAGAGATACAAGAAAAAACACGCTAGAATAGTGATTAAGATGTCTTCAAAGTAATAGATATCTATTAACCGTCACGTTATTGATAGAAACAGCCGAGCGAATTCGCGAGAGATAGATACATGAAGCTCATCTGCTGTAGACCATTTCTTTATGATCACCAACTACTAATCCAGAAAGCACTATTTTTTAGATAACGTTGAAGTCGAGTCATATAAACATGAAGTCGAGTTTTAGACCTCTAATTTGATGAGGCGTGTGATGACTTCTTCACGATACAGAGGTTGTGATTGTGAAGAGACAAACAGCTGAAGCTCTGGAGATCACACGGAAGGCCAATATGAGAGGTTGTATAATTATTCGTTTTTTTTTGTCACTTGTTCGTGAACTGTGGGTGAGCTATGCTAGCATGCCAAGTGAGACACAGGAGGCGTTAAAGATGTCTAGCAAACAAAATCATCATCACTCAATCTACAGCAAGGCCTATCGGGAGCTCAAGTTTTCCCAGTTCAATAGATGCTTGCTAGTTATGTTGGGTCGAATGGGTAGTCACGTATTTGTCACAGCCCAAGGGCTGCTACGGAAAGCCCAGCAAAAAAAACACTTCAGCCATTCTTCATCCTTCCTACATCTTCTTACGGTGAGCAGCCGTGGTATCCACTGGACAAGTCATGTGGAAATCTAGCCCACCAGACCTTGAAAGTCTCACTCATAAGACCTGGAGAATTACGTCAATAGCTTATTCACAATGGGGTTTATGTGATTGGAAGTACAGTGCCCTTTGTAGTACACTTCCTGGACAGCAATTGGAGTGCTCCATACAAAGGGTGGTGGTCGGGACTTGTGAGAGAGAGACGAAGTCGCGTGAGACCCATGGAGACGACGAATAAATGCCTCGAGGGTTACCATGAATGCGTCTCTGTTTGAATTCCTTACAATGAAGATGCAGAGTGTGACTTGACGTTCTATTAGAGTTATATTGCGATGAAGGACAAGTAGTTTTTATTAAAGTAGGTACTGAGTACTGTACTGATGCGAAGATGCATTTTGCATGTATGTCACGTTAAAAGCAACATTAAGCTTGCGATATGTATACCTTGATACGATTTTTTTTATTTTCTTTTTTGAGAAAATCTTATTCAAGAAGTAGATAAATATCCTCGTTTAATATATATATATATATATATATATAAGCACGGGAAGCGCAACCATAGAAATCCTTATTACTCGAGTCCATTTTATACACTCGACTTATTCCATGCTGGGCTTTATAACTAATCCTCAACAAACCACATTCCTCATTCTAAGCGTACTACTATTAGCTATTTTCACATTCTATGAACTATAAAATCGTGATCCGTGACTGTTTAAAATAGGAGTGTTAAGTTATCTGTGTTGAAGCTGAAGATATTAATGAATCATGAGCAATCAAGGTCAGTGAGGCATAACTCGAATGCCTAAATTGGCAGGGCTCAAGTATCGAGGGGAGTAAAGACGAGGTCGACGGTCAAGGGACTTTACTTCTTCCAAATCCCAACGACTTCTGATTGATTGGTCTTTTTGTATGAGGTTTTAGTTTCATCACATCGGATATTAACATTGAGTGATTGGATCCGCGAATATGGTGTGCTACAAGTATCCCCGGTTGCAAAGATTCCTTTTCGTGGTGGACGGATGATAGTGTTTGTGTGAATATAGGCTCTGGATGTAGGGCTCCTACTTCCTGCCCCCAGCAGAAGGTTTCTCCGAATCCAATGGCCCTAAATACAAAGTGCACGGTGGATGTATTCAGGGTGATGAGCGCTAATCTAGATTATCTCGAATTTGGATAGGTGTTCATAGTTGAGGGAATATTGTTTAAGATGAAAGAACAACTACATCCTGTGTAGCGGCATCTATGAATGTGGTCTAAAGCGTGAGTATACCTTTTCTTAAGATGAATCATCTAGCATATAGACACACACACACTTTGTCACTATATCATAGCCATTTGGCTAAACGTACAATAAAAGAGTCTGAAAATATCCTTCAAGCTCTGCCTGCAAGTATAATGTTACCAATACTAACAAATGTGACATGCAAGCTCTATGAAAAAAAGGCAAACCTCTAAATCAGTATTTTGGATTTCATTTTTTATCGTTAGATCTACGGGACCTATGGGGGTTGAAAACGAAGTCTTTACCTCTAAGTGGTGTCCCCTACGAACCTGAAGCTTAACCCCAGAGCCAGCAGAAACACGCATTACTTGGTCATGGAGGAAAAATTACCTAGATGAGTTCTCGGAGCGTACCCAGCTTTCTGTCGTTGTAGCGGTAATAGGTCAGACTAGGTTGTTACCTTATATTACAATGAGTTCTCACAGTTTTCAAATATAGCATTATACTGTATCCCGAGCGAAGAGCATCGCTGCCTGGGCGCTAGCAGTGTCGGTACAAGGAGAAGGTCTAGACGATGGGATACTATTGAGATACAGATGGGGATAAAGTTCAAGGCCACGCCTGGTAGGTTTTTTTGATACTATTTCCCACCCGCGTGCACAGTTTTCAGGGCTGCTCCCTTTTATTTTGGGGGAGGCAGAAGGATTCGTAGAGTAGATAATTGAACTCTATAGGTAATTACTGAATCAAATGGCTACCCGTCATGGGCCAATGTATTTGTAATCTTAGATTTGTGGCAAAAGGGGATAGGGGCACTTACAAGGTGTAGCCTGGGTCAGTGAGGAGCCCAAATGTTATGATAGTCTTGGACTCAAGATAGCACGAGTAAATATAAAACAATATCGGCTCTCTTCTTCGTAGTGTGATAATTTGGGAAATAGCACGGTCGCGTAGCGATATAATTAAGAAGGTCAAATTTCACGAAAAGCACTGAGATACAGCTCTTACAAAATAAATTTCTCTAAATAAATTTTTTGAAATATTATTTGATAAACTAACAGTAATCTCAACTTACGTTAAAATGGGAGAAGGTATTCCACAACACATTGAATGTCTCAAAGGACAAAGCTCGTATAGAATATGGAGTGTTCAGATAAAAAGTGTTTTGCAAAGCAAAGGATTATGGCCCTACGTTCAGGATAAATACTCTGAGCCTACATTTCCCGAAGAAGGTGAATCAAAGAGAGAATTTAATCAAAGATTA
>PEDP01000980.1:0-15178 GCA_002918395.1 Erysiphe pulchra | reverse complement strand
TGTTGTTCTCTTGTACTACCCTAATTGTTAATTTTTTGACCATATGATCTGCGGGTATTAGTAGAAATATCTCCAGGGACTTTCTTATGCCTCTTTTTAAGCCTACTAGTTACATCTGATACATCTACCCTAACATTTTCAGTTAGTAGCTCGTCTATTGTTACTGATAATCTTTAGTTAACTTGCTGCCTAGATGATGAAGAGCTACCAGTGAAGTTTGTAACAGAAGCAAGGTTGCTTTCCGTGATATCATTAGAGCTATTTATTGACATTTCTCTAACTGGTAGAATTGGAGCAGGAAGTTCCCAAAAAGAAAGATTTCGAGTAGTTGAGATAAGGGGCTGATTTTCTTTTTTGGTCATCCCCTTTTATTTATGAGAACGAGAGGCTCAAAGAGACAGTTTCATGAATCTGATATCTCAATATTGGTCAATGGTGTGTCAACTCAGTTAAACCACCAATGCTGGTTGATCTCATCAACCAAGATGTAAAGGTCTTTTTGCTGAAGGCGAGGTCTCAAATCATGCTTACACAGAAGACCCATACAAGACCTAAAAAGTCTTGTGCATGGAACATTCTCGTTGTATTCATTTTCTTGAGCGAGTTCTATTTGGCTCTGAATATGGGTGAGCGCAGTGTGAGTTACCAAATTAATTACTCAAGAAAAGTGCTCCTTTCGGACCCAGTAGGGCACCCATTGTATGGCTGTAGCTAAAGTTTCAAAATGCTTCTCGTACTTATACTTAATCCAAAGTCAATCGCTTCAACAACGTCCAAAAGGTGCCCAGTAGATACTTGAAGGTATCTGTTGAGCTCTGTATGGGTGCCTTCAATCCTTGAAGTGGCCCTTAGTAAGGTTAGTACATGGTAAAAAACTCCTTGATAGTAAATATGCCGCTATGTTTATGACAATGTAAACCAGTATTGCAGAAGCTTATTATAATGAGTTTAAATGGAAAGGTAATCAATATCTCGATTAATTTGCAACCAGGACTTAAAAATTGGACGTACTTAGCCCCGAAATGCAACTTCATGCCAATATAACAACTTACAAATTCCTTTCTGTAAGGTCACCACTCGCTTTTTAGGTAGTTGAGTAATCGTGGATATCCCTCCACATCTACAATTAACTATTCTAATTATCGTTTAATTTTAATTGGGATTTTAATTGGGATTTTGGGAACTTTCTTGTCATAAATAGGCTGAAGTTTTACAACAGCATAGCCTTTTGCGGCGGCAAAGGTGTTTACGGATTTAATTTCAGCTTCAAAGCTTTCAAAGAGCTCTTCAGGTGGGTTATTAATAGGCATATTTGTGGAATTAAGTTTCAATAAATGGTGAAAGAAAAAATTTTATTTATGTGAAAATAAAAACTTATGTTTGGTTGAATGAGTATTTGATAAAGTGAAAGGTAATTATCGTTGCAATTAATAATTATTTAATAAACAATAAATCTATGTTGTACAGGAAACCAAATTAAGGCAACCGAGAACCGATTAACCCGCAAAGGATTGGCGTGCTGATGGTCTACGCAAAAATTACCCTTTTCAGGGGGTTAGATGATTAGTATATAGTGTTTAGGGGTTAGATAATTAGTTTTACCCTAAATTATATCATGTTGGGAATTGGTATTGAAAATTTACAAGCAACTAATCTTGCTGAAGAGAAAGCGCGTTAATCTGAACAGTAGACGCTATTTTCCTTACCAGGATTATTCGCTAGCACGCGTCAAGCGTCACGCTTTGTATAGAGAGCAAATAAACAATTTCTCTACTCCTTCTTTGAATTCAAAACACGTCATACAGCAGCAGATTGTTAAGTTACTGTGCTCGTCTGTGTGAAATTTAAAATAAATTTAAAGGATTAAAACTTATGGGTCAGTGAAATTGTGGTGTGTCACTGAATCCCAACTCAGTCTTCCCAGCAAACTACGGTTACGGCAATGAAAATTATTCCACAACGGCATATGGAGCCCAAGGTGGAATTGATGGAGGAGGCTTTCTAGGGGGTACTCAAAATGGAAGTCAAACAAATCCTGAAGGCAGTAAAGTTTGTGATAATTTGATCAGGCCAGTATTCTATGGCTGACAAGGAAAGTAGACATATGGCAAAGATACTCTGAGACCCTTGACCATTAAGCAAATAATTGAAGCGTTAGTTTCGCAATTCTTAAATTTTTTTTAATGCTAACAATGCCATTATTAGTCAACAGCCACATCCTGATAGTGAATTTAAAGTAGATGGTGTTGAAGTAACTCAGGTACTTCTTAGTTATAATTTTAATTCATTATCAATCTAATCGCAGTTAGATAACATTTATTGGTCAAATTCAAACTGTCTCATCTCAAGCTACAAATACAACCTATAAAGTCGACGATGGAACTGGACTTATTGAGGTAAAGCAATGGATTGATGGCGACGCAGATCCAGAGAATGGTCCACCACCTCCAAAAGAAAACGATTATATTCGAATTTGGGGTCGTCTTAGGGCCTTTAACAATAGACGTCATGTTGGCGCGCATATGATCCGGATCATCACTGATTTTAATGAGGTCACCTATCATCTGCTAGAGGCAACCGCAGTACATCTTTATTTTTTGCGTGGGCCTCCACCATCTGCTGGCGGCGTTAAAAATGAGAATAGCACTGGAATGTTTGTGGAAAACCTACAAGGCAGCACTAATGCCCATGGAACATCTATGCCTAGTGGTCTCAGAAAATTACCAGCAAATTTATCTGTGACATCGAGAAAAGTTTACAATTTATTGTCATGCGATGCACAGAGCAATGAAGGCTTACATGTATCATTAATAGCTCAAAAGTTAAACCTGCAAGTCAATGATGCATATAAAGCTGGGGATGAATTATTAGGTGCTGGTGCCATCTATACTACAGTAGATGACGAAACATGGGCTATACTCGAATACTAGGCGGCATTTTAACTTATTTATCTCAAGCACATTTCAGGTTTATTTCCCTTTTCAGATGGAAGGACAAGATGTAAATATGATGGGTGATCGCACGACAATACTTCAACCCTTATGCTGAAATAACTATGTTTTGTGTTAGTAATTGTATTATGTATTTTAGAGCATATCTGGTTGAGCTGTCACAGCAAAGGAGATCAGTCGTCGATCGAACTTGGGTCGGTAATAAGAACTTGGGGGCTCAGCTCTCAGGAGTTGAGGTTTAAATGGAGTCTTTAGGCGTTACTTGTAGTAGTTTTATACATCTTTTTTGTTTTTATCATTATATAATTTCTGTTTTTATTGTTTGAAGACACTGTCATCAGCATAAAATTTCAATACTAAAGGTAATAATTCGAAATTTTTAAGCTGATCAAGTCAGAGACCATATTTGAAGGTTTTTTTGAGCTTTACACAGTCATTTTTTGAGGTGTATTCCTACTAGCCCCGGCTTATATATACTCGTGAGCGAAGTCACGATATTGACTCGCGTAAAGATTCACAACGTTTCCTCCTACGTGAGGAAAGGATTATTAAAGCTTATGTCAGCGGCAAGCATTCGAATTTATCAAAGGAAATGTCAGAAGTTCAGATATAATAGCTGAAAATTGAGTCATATAACTTTGACGCTACATTTCAACATGAGATTTTTTGGGTCAACACTCAGTTTCCACAGGACCAAACGGGTATGTATACACATGCCCACATAGACTACCTCAGTGTAAAGGAACAACATGGTAGCAAAATTCACACGTGTAAATAGATTTTCATGTGGCTTTAGTCTTATACATGTAAATAAACTCCTGTTGTGTCGTAACTATAGAAATTCGCTTTATGCTGTTCACCCCATTTTTTGGAGTCATATTCTTTTTCTGAGGTACTCTTAAGATAAAAAACCTAGTGATCATTAGTCTCATCCTTTGTCAATAATAGCCTCTGTAGTTATGATGCCAACTAAATCAAAGATGATTACTATCATGGTTGTGATAAGGGTCTTATGAATTGTATCCTAGCTATGATCCATAGAATTAAGAGATGTCGTAAAATTCTTAACAGCAACCCACCCGGCTCTTAGTATATATAAGTAATCCGAGCAGAAAATTTGAGCAAAAGCAATAGTCAAAAGCCGCCACGATTTATGGCTATAGTAAACTTTTTTTAAACTCCCTCCAAGCCACCTATATTTTACATTACTCAATACACATAGTCAATCATATGCGGACAGCTTTTCCACATTACATTCTTCGGATTGCTTGTTCATTCGTAAACTTCTCTAAACCATCGTCAAGGTGATCCCACCATTTAAATAGCAAAGTATCACAAATTAATTTGAACCAAGGCGTAAACTTAAGGTTAGGATCATTGAACATTTTTTTCAGGTCTTTGGCCGTAACATATCTTATGTCTTGAACTTCATTAAAATTTGGGTCGGTATCAACGTCAGACTTGATAAATAATATGTAATCAACTGTAACATCACATGAGTTTATTGAATTCGGCAAAGAGAATATCTGATCTTACTTTCATGTTCACCCCATTCTCCGTCACTGGCAGCTTTGTAATGAATTCTTGTCAAGAATTTAAAGCTGTCGATCGGTACCTGAGAGGCCTTGATTCCCAATTCGTGAGCTAATTTTCGTTGTGCGGCATTTTTAACACCAGCGACAGCATGAGAAAGTTCCACACCACCTTCTCCAGGAATGCCGAGGGGATGGGAGCAACATGTATTAGTCCACATATCTGGGAATGTTATCTTCTCTGAAGCACGTTTTTGTAGGAGAAGTTCATTTTTGGAGTTAAACAAAAATACAGAGAATGCTCTATGTAGAAGGCCTTTGTTGATATTGACCATGAGATGACCTTTAAAGTGTAAGCGGATAAGCTTCTTTTAAGGTCTCAGCAAACTAACATATCTTCTTACTGAGATTCCCTATCGGCTTATCATTTTCGTCTATAACGATACATATTTCATCCATAAGTCTGATTTGTTCTGCATCATGACCTGCCAATCCATCTGAGCTGCACTGAATATTGGGAAATAGTCCAAGAATGTTTTGAGCAGATATTACTTCTGTTTGAATAACGGTAGTGGCCATTCTGGATATTTGAGGCCCTAGATAACTAAGATAAACTGCTTTATTCCGTAAAAATTATCGCGCCATTTTTATTCATTTTCATTAATAAACTTCAAGGGATTTGTTGTCTGGACAACATTCGTTACCGCTGTTAGAAATCATGCCACCCAGTTATGATTTACACTTAGAGATAGAAGTTCTGATTTGTTGGAGGCGGGCTTGGACCAATCAGGATCCAAATTATTTTCTATGAACTACGAATTACAACTCTAAATAAGCCGTGGCCCTAAACTAAAAAAGTGTATTCTCATACTTAAAATAGTAGCTTCACATTTAGATTTGCCGTTGGGACCCATCTTCTAAGTTAATTTAGTTCTGAAGTACAGAGTTATGTGTACAGTCAGATCCTTATCAAGTCATTTCACTGTATGAGGCCCATCACAAGAGCATTTACAAATCTAATTGTATAAGCCACTAGGTTGAACATACTGAAATATAGACCATGCCGATAATTAGCCTAAAGATTATCAATAAAACAGCACTAATCATCATTACCCTACAATTAGTTAAATTATAACCCTGGGACATGGCAGAAACTTACCGCCAAAAAAAATAAGATGCTTCACCTTCATCGGAAAATTATATTCCGTGTACAATGAAGCAACGCATAATGTCCCCTCACGCTACTTCACCTGTAGCTTCAGAATTCGACATTACGGAATCTATATCTGGTACTACTAACTCTGTTAAAAATAAAGGTGTTGATCTGCCTTCAGTCACAAAGCTTAGCACACTCGATGTTGGAACGATCCTTGACCCATCAGTTAATATTGATGGGGAGGATGACGAAGCTTTTATTGAAGCCCAGCAAGCTGCTCTAAATCGAAAAGCTTCGACTCTAAAAGGGAAGACCAATAAGAAGAGCTCTGGCTTTCAATCTATGGGTCTGTTTTGTCTACAATCTAAATTGCCAATGGACTAATACACCGAAGGTTTGGATGCTCATCTTTTGAAAGCTATCATTAGAAAAGGCTTTAATGTTCCTACTCCAATTCAGAGAAAAACAATACCTTTAATTCTTGACCATCAAGATGTTGTAGGAATGGCTCGAACCGGGTCAGGAAAAACAGCGGCTTTTGTTATTCCGATGATACAAAAATTGAAGGCACATAGCACTCGGGTTGGTGCCAGGGCTTTGATCCTCTCCCCATCTCGAGAGCTTGCCTTACAAACATTGAAGGTTGTAAAGGAGTTTTCTCGAGGTACTGATCTCAAGTGCGTCCTCCTCGTTGGAGGAGATAGTCTTGAAGATCAATTTAGATTCATGGCAGCTAATCCTGATATCATCATTGCAACGCCAGGTCGATTTCTACATCTTAAGATTGAAATGTCATTAGACCTCTCTTCGGTCAAGTATGTGGTATTTGATGAGGCTGATCGGCTTTTTGAAATGGGATTTAGTACCCAACTCAATGAAATCCTACATGCATTGTCAAGCTCAAGGCAAACACTTTTATTCTCGGCTACTTTACCTAGATCCCTAGTTGAATTTGCAAAAGCTGGACTGCAAGAGCCAAGTCTTGTGCGGTTAGATGCAGAAAGCAAAGTATCTACAGATCTTGAAAGTGCATTTTTTAGTGTAAAAAGTGCTGAAAAAGAAGCAGCACTACTATATATCCTCAATGACTTAATTAAGGTACCTACGGGAACAGGACATGCTGATTCAACGTCAAGTGAAAACAACAAGAAACGGAAACGTGGGATTGAGAATAAGTCAAAAAAAATGCCAACAGAACATTCAACCATTGTATTTGCAGCAACAAAGCATCATGTGGAATATCTAGCTGAAATTTTACGTCTCTCTGGGTTTGCTGTTTCTCACGCTTATGGATCTCTTGATCAAGTAGCGAGAAATATTCAAGTTGAAAACTTCCGAACAGGAATTACAAATATCCTTGTTGTCACAGATGTAGCTGCAAGAGGTATTGATATTCCCGTTCTAGCGAATGTTATAAATTACGATTTCCCCCCACAACCAAAAGTTTTTGTGCATCGTGTAGGGCGCACAGCAAGAGCCGGGAAGCGAGGATGGAGCTACAGTTTAATACGAGATACTGATGCACCTTACCTCTTGGACTTACAGCTCTTTCTCGGTAGAAGGCTACTCCTTGGTAAAGACGCAGATGTTTCGTCTAGTTTCGCAGAAGATATTATTGTCGGTTCTCTGCCTCGAGATAAGATCGAGGGTATAACAGAATGGACTGCCAATATGGTCAAAGGAAACGATGATTTAAATTCCCTTCGTTCAGTGGCTGGGAAAGGAGAAAGACTTTACATAAAAACTAGAAACTCGGCATCAAGTGAGAGTGTTAAAAGGGCAAAAGAAATACTTTCATCGAAAAATTGGTCACAGTTAAATTTACTTTTCCAGGATGATTCAAGTGAGAAAGAACACGCTCGAATTGATATGTTGGCTCGAGTTAGCGATTTTCGACCTCCGGAAACTATTTTTGAGGTAGGAATAAAAGGTAAATCTCACTACAGTGAGATAGCAAATATTATGAGACAGAGGAGAGCAAAGATAAATCCCATAAAACAGAAAATTAGTAGTAAAATTTCAGTGATGCAGGAAAAATTCGAGCGGAGTGATGGTACTGGAGTGCATAACGCGATTGATGATAAAAGCCTGCTGATATCAGAAGCTGCGGCCTGTGTAGATGCCATGAGTAACGATGAGATCTCAGATAATGAGTTAGAAGTGACGTTTTCAAAAAATTATCAAAAAGATAAGAATCGATCACTTTCATGGAAAGATTCGGAAAATTTCATATCATACACGCCCAAAAATGTTAACATCGCTGAAGAGCGCGGCTACGGTGTACATTCAGGATCATACAACACAGCTTCTCAGAACTCTAATTTTCTGCAAACTGCCCGGGACCTTACTATGGATTTAGTCAATGACGATAGCGGGAGATCGTTTTCTGAACCCACAAAAGCGAAAGGCATGAGATGGGATAAAAAGAATAGTAAATATGTTGCACGAGCCAATGATGAAGATGGATCTAAAGGAGCTAGAATGATTCGTAGTGAGAGTGGGCAGAAAATTGCAGCGAGTTTCAAAAGTGGTCGATTCGACAAATGGCGAAAGGCAAATAAAGTTGATCGCTTGCCACGCACAGGAGAATTGGAAAAATCTGCTATTACAGGCACTAAAATTGATTTTAGCTCCTCTATACGATACAAACATAAACAGATTAAAGAACCTAAGGAAGCAGATCCTTATAGAGATGACTTCCATGTTCGAAAGCAAAGGGTCGCGGAGGCAAAAGAGAAAAGAATAGGAAGATGGAGAGATGGCACTGGAAAGCAAGAAATTAGAAGCACAGACGATATTCGAAAGCAGAGAAAGCTAGCCGAACGGAAGAGAGCAAAGAATGCTAGACCAACTAAAAAGTCAAGGAGATGATTGGTAATCTAAATTACTATTTTCCATCATTTTATTGCAGGTTACACTAGATCTAAAATGTCTCTACAACCCCAATACTTGGGCTCATAAAGAGGCATTGATTAGGTTATTATTGACATGTATACGCGATTATATGAATGCTAGTATGTGATATAATAAATATAAACATGCAGGAATAAATACTCAGTCTCATTTCTATCTGAATCTAGTTCTTTCAATTGACTTATCCATACTAACTTGCTCGAAAGCTTTCGGAACTGAAATCTGGTTAAAAAAATTTCACGATCAAAAATTAACTTTCTATGAAGAAGTTGAATTTACTTATTTTTTAGATTAAAAAATTTCCATGAGATTATGAGTAATGATTTTCTAATAGAATTCATTAACCATTCATTGTCTTATAATTCAATAGTAATTCGATTTTGGGATTTTTATGAGAAATTAAATCCATAGGGAGAGAAGCTTTCTGGTTATATCTACTAATTAAGTGCTATTTAATTGGTGGAATAATCAAATGGGTTTTGTATTACGAGCTTTGACCCCTAACACTTAAATAAATTAATCGCAAATACTTTGTAAACTATGAATGACGATTATTGTTGAGGGCTGTCACGGTTTCAATAATCTTTGTGGACGAAGGTTCATGAAAATGCTTATTAACTCTCTATCTATTGGCCTCCTACCTACCTTTATAGTCCTGAAATCATATCTAGAACTTCCTTCTGTGACCTCCTTTGTAGTCTCATGGCTATGACTAAAGCTTTCCATTGTAATATCATTCTATTCTAAAAGATTCTATCGGAACGAAGGGACATGACTATCATAGCGGCGGCAGATTACAGGGTAAGTGATAGGCGCCTATAATAGCCAGCATAGGCTACAGGGCTAGCTAGCCGTTACAATGCCCTTCCTCCAAAGACAAATTGTTTTATTCTTTTCGTTTTTTATGTATAAAAATACCTACATTTTTATTTAAAAAAATTTCTTACGTTTGCTGCGGCGTAATTGTTTTGTATTTGATTCTGCAGGTCCGACGAATTTTCCAACACTAGTGTCAGGTGGTCCGTAATTCAGTTCGATTGGTACATAGAGGGCTTCAAAATCATCTAACGCCTTTGTATCTTTCATAGAAACTCTATAAGTTTCCAGGACGGATCAACTTCGCTGACCCATCTAACAAGAGCTTGTCGATATTTACCCCGGCCACGACGTGTAGTTCTTGCTCTTCAGATTGATTTTACGGAATACTCTTCCTCTCCTAGGTCGTCAATCACGGGTGAGTTCTGGGCATCATCACGGATTTGGCTCGGAAATGGACCTGTGCCAGCCCGTTTTACTAATTCAACGTGAAATCTTTTATGAATGTTTCCAGGAACGTTCAACTCTACTGTTAGCATATGGCACTGCTGTGACTATATACTTTGCATGTAAACAAGCTAACTTCTTTGATAGTTGAGAAGTATTAACATTCTTCAAATCGAACCAGACTTTATTCCCCACCTTAAATCGTTCAGGTTGACGTCGAGGTCTGTTGGCATTCTCTTCGTATCTTTGCTGTACTGAAGACATTCCTGCTTGCGCAAAATCTTGGGCACTTTTCAGTCTTTGTACGTATTTCTCGCTAAAAATTCTCCCTGGTGGGCGTGTGGAGCCTAGAGAACCGGAAACCGGTTCACTTAGAGGATCTAGGTTGTAACTTTTCCTCAAAAAGAAAGGACTCATTCCTTTTATGGTTGAATTTGGTCTCGAATTTAAAGCCTACTGAGCTAATGGGAGCAACTCCATCCAATCGTTTTGCGCGTAATAAGTGAAAGCCCGTAAATATTTGTATAACTCTTAGTTAGCCCTCTCACTAGCATTTGATTGAGGATGATAAGCGGTTGTTAACCTCTGTGTTATTCCTGTCAATCCACAAAATTTCTCCAAAAATGACTCATCCAATCACTACCTCGGCCACTAGTCAAGTACCTAGGAAACCTAAAGTATCTATAGTATCGGTCTACGAACAATTTGGCACAGCTTTCAGCCGACATTAAATTGGCACCGAACACGAATATGTCTTTAAATAGCCAGTCTGTTATGCCCATTATATTTGTACAGCCACCTGAAATCGGTAGATCCGTCACGAAGTTAATAGTCAATTCACTACCGATTCGTTCAGGAACTGGTAATGGTCGTAAAAATTCAGCTCTTGCTTCCCTCCAAACAGTTGTTCTACCACAGACGTCACAATTTCGAGTAAACCGCCTTACTGATTCTCTCATATTAGGCCAGAACCATCGGCACAGAAGAATATTAAACATTGTATCTCTCCCTGGGTGTCCCGCAAGACTACTGTCATGAGTTTTTTGAAGGATGGCCGTTCGAAGCGGCTCATAGTCTGGTACCCAAATACGATTCTTCCGCCCACGAAAAATATTTTCCGCCGCCACTGTACACTCTCCTATGTTCACTTTCTAAATTTGTGATATATCTGGTGAAAATATTCTATCGCCAGCACTAACCGAATGAATCTCTCGCACGTCGCCAGTCTCTATCTGCTTCCACTCCTTGTTCCTACAATCGTTTTAATTCCTGCTTCTCAAACAAACTTGGAATTCCTTCTGCGTCACAAGAGTTCTAGCTGACTATTTTATCCAATTCTACGGTGTTTACGTCGCAAAAGGCATTTTCATTGCATGCAACAACGACTAAGTTGAGAGTCACGAGAGTGAAAAGTTACCTGATTCTCCCTGCAGTCCGTTCGTTAGTTAGATCTTTAGGGTTATCTTATTCGCTGCGTGAAAGCGCGTCTGGTCATTCACATGCTTTTCTAGCTCTCCATCTGAGCCTAAATCTGAATCCCTCCAAAGATTTGCTATATCTGATCTGTTGCTCTCTAAGAAGCCGCTTAGTAGTGAAGTACTTTAAATTTTCGTGATCTGTCAGAATCGTGAACGGCCTTCCCACAGACTGTAACTCTGCCTTCCACTCGCGCATAGATGAAACGATAGCTAAAATTTCTTTATCTAGAATTTGATAGTTTACTTCGACTCTGCTCAATCTTTTGGAGAAAAAAGCGACTAGTCGTAATCTATCTTGATCATCTTTTTGCGAAAGGCTTCCACCTATGGCGTAGCCTGAAGATTTGGCTTCCACTACTCTGTCTCGCTCTGGATCCCATTGAGCTAGTACTAGCTCCGAGGCGAATATTTTTTTCAATTTTTCAAACGGCTTGTTCTCTTTATCACCCCAATGCCATGTTACAGTTTTTTTCGTTAACTCGATTAGAAGCGCTGAAATTTCTGAGAATTTGTTGACAAAACATTGGTAAAAGTTGGCAAATCCTAAAAATGACCTAACACCTTTAGGAGTTGTGGGAGCTTGCCATTCGAGAATCGCTTTGACTTTCTCCAGGTCTACATTTATGCTTTCTCCCGCTTTGATAAAAAATCCCAAATACTTTACTTGTTGACATAAAAACTCACATTTATCAATGTCCAAGTAAAGTTTAGCACGGTCGAGTTTCCCTAGGATACTTCATACTATTTTCCAATGACTATCCTCACTTCCATCAGTGTAAGCTAAGACATCGTCCATGTAGGTTGTAGCATCCAAGTCCAAATGTTCTAGAAGTTGTTCGTTGATATACCTCTGGAATGTGGCTGGTGCATTTGCGAGTCCAAAAGGAGTCACTAACCATTCAAAGAGACCCAATCTGCACCGAAACGCGGTCATTCACTCATCTCCATCTCTAATTAGAATTTGATGAAATGCTGACTTTACATCTAACTTTGTGAACCATTTTGCTGTTGAAAGTTGTCTCAATGTCTCTTTGAATAAGGGGAGGGGGTACCTGTCGGGAATTTTTATGGCATTGAGTCCTCTTTAGTCCACACAAAAACGAAGTCCTCCATTCGGTTTTTTTGCAAAAAGGACTGGGGCAGCTGCTGGTGAATTACTGGGGCGAATCCACCCTTTACCTAACAGTTCATTCAGGGTTTTCCGCAGGACCAATAGCTCTTCGCGAAATATATTATAAAGCGGTCCCCATAGCGGCAATAATTGATTTTCGTCTTCGTAACGCAGGTTTATCGCATGATCCAAAGCAAATTACCTAATAACGGGGGCAAGTCGTCTACTCCCCTGATGTCCACAAAAAGATGCGCAAAATCACTTACTTGCTCCGGTAGACGAAATCATTATTCCTCTATCGATAGTCGTGGCTTCCCTCGTAATGCTTTACTAATATCTTCTATAGAAGCTCTGCACACTGGAACTTCGTCGATCATTAAGGCAATGGTATCAACCGATGTATACTGTGGCTTGACGATATTACTTAAGTCACTCTCCCACCGACGAACACTAGATATCCAGGCTCCATTCTTTTTAAGTTCTAGCTGTTGATTTTTAGAATGAATTAAGGCATCTTGATCTTCGAGCCACTTCTTGCCCAGAATCATTCGGTGAGTAGATTCTGGCACAACATGCAACCACAACTTTGGCACGAGCCATCCGTCTAGATCCATTGATACATAGGTTATTGAGTCAATGGCTGGTTTATTTTAGGTGGCACTTTCTGCCGTTTTGAGGGTACGCGGTAAAATTAAAATGCGCGGTAGGTCCATTTGTGACACTAAAGATTCATCGATTATACCATAACACAAACACCCGTTGTCTACTAAGGCTTGAACCATAGTTATATCGTTTAGTAGGGCATTTACTAGAAATGGATTTGTATTCATGCTATCTACGTCTTTAGACTTTTCTAAACGACCCACCTCTAGCTCCCGAGTGCGACTATGCGCAGGAGCATCTAGTTTTCCGACTTTTCTGATAAGCTCGTCGGGATTAAATCGACATATACTATGAGCGAGGGGTCTATATCAGGAAGTATGGCTGTATTAATCCTCACTTCTCCTGCCAGTCTACGTGCTGGCAGTAAGGGAAGTATTTTTAAACTGCATCCCTTTCTTTCACACCGAAAACATTTTTCTTCCTTTTTCAGTTGCTCGATTCGTTCGGGCGTTTTCCACTTTGCTCTTCCTCGCTTCTGTTTTTCCCCTGCAACCCTAGTCGCGTTGATTCCACCCATAATTGTGTCTCCCGAGGAATCCAATTCACCCACTCTACCGTTCTTTTTTCTCGTTTTCTGCTGTTCGTTGTGGAATGATTGTCTCGAGGATTCATCTTTTTCGGCGTTACACCTTTGGAATTCTAGTGGAACTGGCTGTTTTACTCGTCGATTCCGCCCATTCACCACTTCAAATTGCTGTGCAACATGTCCAACAATGCTGAACCATTCGTCGAAATCATCCTCTGGAAGGAGATGATTTCCCACCAACGTCGTGATAAGCCTATCATCTAAGGCGTTTCGCAGCATCGAGATTTTGTTTGCGTCATTCCATGAGTTACCTCGGGCCTCCGTTAACTTGTTTGACCATGTGGCATAGAAATCAGGTCACCTCTGTCGCTCGCCCATTCTCAAGGCATGTAACTCATCGTTAGCTCTTGCAACACGCATTGGATCGATATTTAATTTATCGAGGAACTAAATAAAGTCCTCGAGCTTCCTTGTTCCTTCGATTCCTCCTCTCTCATAAAAAGGGGCAACTTTTGCTAGAGCGAACCCTTTCATCGCTCTATATATTATCAGGAATGCTCTATCATCATCATATCCAAAAAATTCCAGTCCATCCGGTATGTATCAAGGACCGCAGTGCGCCATAGGTGTTGGATGAACTTCGTAGCGACAAGACTAACTATGTTGAGTGGATAATTTCATAATGGAAAGGGTCGTAACCACAATTAGGTATGGACCGGTCAGAGCTTATTTCGTTTAGATGACGGTGACTGATTTGACAATTGCTTGGCTCACCAATGAGGAGCAGACATTCTAACTAAGGATGAAAACGGATGGCCCGTGCAGTAAGCCATATCCATATTTAGGTATGGACCAATTGTAGCCAGCTCTGCTAGAATATGATTGGCTGATTGTTCAATTGGTATTTTTATATTTCTTTGGTACTAGAGTATGTCAAAATAAACCGTTGAATATCAAGATACCTTAATTAACGTGCGTATATAAAGTAATTGTATTTTATTTAAGACAAACGAATCGAGGAGGAACGGCATATCATAGAGAAATGGGGACTTAGAAGAGAAGAGTGACTACATACGGAGACAAGACTTTAAGAAGACACAGTCCCTCAAAAAGGGAACGGTACCACACGAAGAGAATGGGACTTGATGTAAAGAATGAGAAAATTTTAAGATAACAAATCTGTATTTGAATCTCGAGGAATCTTGGCAAATCGGGATTACATCAAAAGAACGGGACTTTTTGGAGAGAACATATTTTCAAGGAGAGAAATGATTTCAAAACGTGCTAAAGACATAAATTCATGAGAAGGATTGCAACAGGATTTTAGATGTTGATTCGATGTTGCTTATTTAAGGGGCTCGGTTATCGGCAACTTGAAAAAGTTGATTGGTCTAATTTTTGGGCATTTAACGATCGGTTAATGGGAAGCCCCAAAGCCCCACAAAACAAAGTGACACGAACAAACATACAGCACAAAAACTTATAATAGGGCCGGTCAGACTTAGAATTAATTTCCTCACAAATTTGTGAAGAGCATTTTTGTGTGAGAATTTTGACCTTCCCCGCGGCGCTGAATAATCAAAAA
>PEDP01000979.1:0-15172 GCA_002918395.1 Erysiphe pulchra | reverse complement strand
CCCACCCCCACTCACTGGATGCTTTTTGGGCTAGAATGCTCTTTTTGTATTTCTCCCCCCCAAAAAAGAAGACAAAAGGAAGAGAATTGCTCGAGGGGACATCCATGCAAATTTAAACTAGAAGACACTCCTGCTACTCAGCCTCATATTTCTGGCCAGCAGGACGTGTTGACAAAGTTCGCGTACCAAACTACTAAAAGCTCATTCACAACATATATCAGAGGTTGAATAGTCAAGCGGAGAAACAACTCAAGATCTTTATCAATGTCAGTACAGGAAAACTTCTATCAAGCTGGATAAAGTTTAGGGCTGCCGCTGTTCAGGATAAGTGCCTGAGAATTCAATACAAAAATGAAATGAACCAGAGGTTATCAATGGCGGACAAGACTATCTAGATATCTGTCTCTACTCACTTATGAAGCTTAAAATCACTATACAATCAAGATCTCCGACAGTAAGCTGCTTGTTCATCTCTGGACTTTACAGCTAAAGCTGGCACTTTTAGATTAACTCACAGATTGCCTTGCTCACATGAGGGAAAAGCCCATCAAGATGAGAGACTAGAGCTGAAAGAGCATATGGTCCATTCGCACTGGCGTGTCGACCAAATTGACCGTCTAGAAGTCTTTATAAACTACCTTGCCTCCTGGACTTAATACGAACATCTTAACGTCTACTGAAACAACCTACTTAAATAGATACACCTCCCTCTTTCCTTCGAACTTATTGATCGTTTGGAGACTTACAACTCTAAATCAGTGAATCCACATTCCCATTTACCAAGCATTAAGGGCTGCAGAGGTTTTTTTTTCAGTCGATAATGAATGTCCAAATATCAAAAGACAATAGGTGGTGGATTATGATGCAGAAAAATCGTACATGCTTTCAGTAACTGTCAAATAAAATTGATTGGACAGTATTTCACAATGAGTAATTTGATACACGTATTTTTTGTAACTGAGGAGCGGGGTAGTCTGGTCCTCTTGTTTACATTCACATGGGTGTGTGTCCCTTGTCCCTCCCCGAGTAATTATCAAAAAAAATACCTACACGTTTACTTAGCTCATCTTTTTTCAGCATTAAATGTACAAATAAAACCATAGATCAAGAAGAGATAATTCCAACTTTCTTTTAAGAAAAGAACAGACTAGTCATCGATTTGAAAGTTTTCTCCTAGTTTTACAATGGGGGGTTTCCTTGATAAGTAAAAGACCTTAAGCTCCATTCGGAGTTACTCGCTACTCACCTATAACGGAAATGTAAACCACCACAAAAAAAGCATCACATGTGCGATACAATAATTTTTTAAGTTCTATTGATTACATTTTAACTGTCACGAGACGTAGATAGAAAGTACTTGCTTTCTTATTGTACTCTTCTATTGATAATATAGACCTGCTAAGTCTCCTGAAGAACCGACTTTTTTTTAGTTACGTAATATACATTCTGCAGATCGTTCCTTTAGAAAAGTTCACACATCTAATAAATTATAAATTAATTTAGGCTGACGTTTGTAGTTATCCCAGATGGAAAGAATCAATGAACGCTAACTCATCTTATTGCAAATTTTTTACCAGGCCAATCAAGCTCTTTGAAAAACCTTGTTCAGAAAAAAATGACCCCAAAATATCCTAATGACAACCAAAAACCGGTCATGTCCCGAAACTCCGATCAATTTGATACAATCCTTTAGCACCAGACATACTAGAGTTCATAGGTGATTGTTTGAACCCAGCCGGCCATTTAAGCCCCCCAAGCTGGTTAGCCAGACAATAGTGAAAAGAATAATGCTCCGTTTCTCCCCAAAAATTAAACTTAATTGACGCCGAATGAAGTCCCGCAAATAAAATCAATCATTAGTATTAAGTACTCATCCATCCAAACATCATCGTTACACTTAATAACCAAAGCGTTGTCACTATTCCTGCACCAACACGATCGCCTTGAGTGGCAGGTTTTAGTGCTGTTGGATCCGATACAGAGCCGGCTCCAGCATTAGGGTTACCTAAAGATGTTCCACCAGTTGCATTAGTGAGTGGAGGAGCAATTGATTCAAGCGAAAGAAGATTGACAAAGATAGCTGACATTGCCGCCATCTGTTGCCCAACTCCCTTAGTCCCATCCCATACACTTCCTTTACTCCATGAAAGACCACATGTTCGGCCATTTGTATCACCAGAGCATTGTTTAGCTGCTGCAATTGCAGAAGCCTTAAGTTTTGGCATAATCACGTCGTAAGTATATGGTGCAACTAAAGTTGTTGCTGCCAGCCATCGGGTAAGGTATGCTTTGAACGAGAACATATCGGTAGTGCACGTGAGTTTTGGTTCACATGCAACTTCGTAAGCTATGTCGTTTGGGAAGAAGGTCGTGAGGGTAGAATTGAGGAGTGAAGTAGTGCGCTGTTTCCATACTTCAGATCCATTGGTCTTAAAATATCAGCACTTGATCATTACAAAATAGATTGAAGAGTAAAATACGTACATAATTATACATGTTGGCAGCTCCAAGAAGCCAGACTGCCATATTGTACGAGAATTGTACTTTATTGATGTCAGTACAATTTGTTCCAATATGAGCTCCATCGTAGATATTATAATTGCTGTCCATTAGTCCTACACTCTGAATCCAGTCCCAAGTAACCTCTGCGTGCTGTGCATAAGTATCATTATTAGTATATCGTGCTAATCTAGCACCAATGTTAAAAAAACAACCATTAGCAATAGAATTCTTGTAGTCATATCCCGTTAGATATGGGTAAACCTGCCACCGAAGTCTGCACAGAGTTAATCGAATCTCCTACAAGAATCGAGGAAAAAAATCTTACCCTCCTCCACACTCCTTGTCTGGTCTTCGTGACTGGGTATTAAAAACTGCCTGTGCTAAAGCGAGCCATCCAGGCTTATTTGCAGGTGGATTAGGGAAATTCGTCTCTGCTGCTAACAGGGCAGTCATTCCCCAAAAGGCTTGATCGTCGTTTCCCATACTCTGGCTCCAGTTACTTGGCATCATGTCTTTATTCTCTCCCACCTGCCACTGAATTCCTTTAAGTGCTTCATCATTGTAACTTGAATCACCAGTGTAATGCCAATAGTCGATCAAAGTTCCCCACATGGCGCCTGATTCCCACCAGTAGTCTATTTCCATCAATCCTGTGAATTTTGACAGCTTAGAGACACGACTTACATCCGCTTGGAGGATCTGGTGGAGGGCCTGGAAGTACTCCAACAATGCCTCCGGATTGGTTTCCCTTGTAGTATGTCATCATATCGTAGGCAATTGTAGAAGCTGCATCTCTAATTGAAGCTGCAATCGTTCATAAGTCTTAGGGTATCTGTAAGAGCTATGGGTGTCCTACAGGAAGAAGTGATATCCAATTCAATACCATAGACAACTCTAATTTCCAGAAGAAGCGCCAAAGTGGCTAGTATGAGGAAAGTAGGAGTCATAGGAGAGTGGCGGCGATAGCGCTAGTATTACTTATTACTATTATTATTTTTGGCGAAATGTGACGGCGTAGTCTCCGAGAGGGAGAGAGGGGGTGGGAAGAAGAGTTCAAGGAACGTAAGTTGTTTTGGTGTAGACAATAAACATCGATCGCAAGAGTCTGTTGATTCAGAGTCCAAGAGAGTGAAGTTTGGGATGAAAGAAAATCAGTAAGGATTAGACTCTGCCCAAAATCAGCAAAATTGATCTGGAGGTGATCGCTGCCAGGGGTCTCGACACTACACAGATTTGATTGGCCGAGCTAGAAATGATCCTTAGAAAACCCCGGCGTCTAATTTGGACGTCATTCACAGATGCTTCCGTCCGCCAGGAGGTTGGTTTCTAGCGGAGACTAGGTGCGTGGCTATTCACTCATTTATTTGTAGTAACATTATGCGGTGGCAGATTCATGAATGGATTGTATGAATGGGCTTAAATGAGCAAGCATCCCATCTTGCCGAGATAATTATTCATTCAATGGGCTCCTAAACCACCATCACAACAACTATAATTCATTTCTATGCTAAACTGTGCACGGATAATGCTCAGTGAATTAATTAATGCAGGCTCTAGTCTATTGTGCACTGCTCGGCTCGGCTCGGCTCAGCTCTACTCTGCACTGCTCTGCTCTGCTCTGCTCTACAGCTGCTTCATTACTTGCACGTCCCTCACTCTCCCCTACTGACTGACAAGGGATCCAGATCCACACGTCGCCCATCAATCAATCCTTCAATCAATCCCTTACGAGCATTTCCTCCAATGTCTCCCTGTGCCTGGATCACACGAACTCAATCATGATTGGAGAGCAAACACATGGATCCATCCATCCAATCATCCTCCATTCCATTTTGCGACTCTGTAAACAAACGGCCAGCCAACCAACCAGCCACAAATGATTGACTGAATTGTTTGTTTACTTCTCGCCGGTCGGGAAGAAACTGCAAACATTTATTTGTCATTCCGACTATTAACTAGCTGTCATGATATAGCTTTTCAGAGCGGGTTCGAAAAAGAGAGCGTGGGTTACGAATTGTTGTAGCCTGCCTGCCGTAACGGCAACTCCTGCTTCTTCTTCTACTTACCAGATGTTATTTAAAGAAACGCGCTAGCTACTAAGCTAGCGTGTCTTAGGAATCAATGGCTTCCTATTCTCCGTATCTTGACCACACTCTATTTATGATCTTTTTCTCGCCAAGTAGAAAGTTCTATTGTTTCGGAATACAAAATATCCTAACGGTAAAGCTCTTTCTCCACTTGTTAACTATCTCAGGATCCTTTCTAAAAGCTTAGTTCTGGGAAAAACAACTCATTCTCTTGAGTTTCTGAAAATCGTAGATACATGTGGTTCTTTTTATCTGACCTATTCACTTCACTTACATTAAAGACCCTGAGGCTTCTTCATATACCATGGGAATGTGCCATAAGTATAGCGATGAGCCGTACCTGTATAGTTCAATTACACGTGATCAATGACAAATTTTTAGAGTTCCCTTATTGCTACATTAGAACGCGGTTTCATGTGACCTGGACCTAAATTGATGCCTGATACCTGATGCTAGAAACCTTGGGAAAAAATACTATCACATTATCAGTCTTTACTGGACATTTCATATTTCCGTCCCTAGCGTTTAATGTGACATGCTGTCCATGAAAAGATAATTTTTCTCGACGAAGACCTTGATTTGAATGATGATGATGATGATGATCTTCCTCATCACTGTTACCCCAGGGTTTCTGATTTAAATCGATTTTACAAACTAATACGGAAAATATCTTGTTTTTTCGCATGTGCCAAGGCAAAAATATAATTTTAAAGTTCAAATATGTCTAACTAAAGACAGACTGATGTGTTGATGGATTTGATCATTAGTTAATTTAATTTTAGTGATTAAGCTGATTAAAAATTAAGTCTCTGATATTAAGAAGAATAGCTAGCAGTAATGCATTGTAGCAGAATGCCTATTAGGAGCCCAAGTACGTTCTTCTATCAATGTTTGGTTACTTTTATTTCTTGCAATAAAACCTCTGACAAATTCCGAGATATCCCAAGATTTTTATACTACTAAAATTCCCCCACCACGGTGAAAAATGGCTAGGAATTTTGTAAAATTTTTCGTCGCGGGAGCTTCATCGTCCATTCTTACAAGATCATTGTCCTCAGTAGCCTCCTGAAAAATAACTTCCATCAAAGTCGAAAAGTGATTCTGAAAATGAATCTAAATCATACTTGACAGTAAAAAATTTAAGTTCCTTCGATCTAATTTTTCTAATTTTTCTACTTTATATGCTTATAACTAAGATCCAAAAGCAATCGGCAGTTGATCCAAGTCAAAAACATACCTGATATCAAGTATTTCAGCTAGCTTACTTTAGCAGCCATCTCTGACACGCTGAGCTCATACCGGTTTTCTCCAATAGCAAATATCATAAACAAAAACATGCTATTAACATAAAGATTGTAATTTTCATTTTTTCGTTTGTCGATTGCAGGTTTACTCAATTTTTTCTTACACGATAACCGTCTGTAGATAGCAAATTGCGGAGACGCTTGCTATCAAGTCTCCAAATCGGATAAATACAAATTCCGGTCTTTTTAATCAGGTGAAAGCGCGTTTCACCTGATTTACTTGACGATCACAGTACTCTAATTACCTGCGTTATCACGCTATGTAGAGTTAAGTAACAACACATCATGTCGCCGTTGACTTACCAGCACACAAAATTAATTAGCTTTTGTGAAGAAAAATTCTTTCTTTTCCCTTTCTTATTTCAAAGATAACGCCGCTGCATCTCCCTTCTGATCCACCTGACGTTGGGAATCGCGTCTCGAAATCGACATCAACAATGAGCGAGACAAATGTAAATTCTATTACAAAGGCTCGCCCATCCTTGAATGCAGCTGATGCCTTACGTAATTATATTGCTGAGATTACGTACTATGCTGCGTAATTTTAAGAAGTTGAACAATTCCAAACCATGCCTATGGAATGCGAAGACAATCTGTCGATTACACAGGGAAGCCAATATAAACTTGACGAAAAATTATCCTCCTATACCGAGACTGACGTTTCTAAACCCGATGTAATTAACTTTGTCAAAATCTCTAATCAGAAAACTAGGGCAGCTGGCAGCTCCTTCAATGGAAGCTATCAAAGATCTCCTAGATCTAACAAGCGAATACCTTCAAAACCCCGAAAAAGAACACCCACCCTAATGTTGGAGCTGATTTTTTTGCACTCTTAGCAGACGGAACTTCACGCGCAATGCGAAGTGAGCAGGCTCATATAAGCCTACATAATATATCGAATATAAATATGAGCTCCCCCAGAGCCACCTTGGCACGAAAAGTAACTAGCAACGAATAAGGTCACGACTCAACGAATAAAAAACGGGCACTGAAGGTAACACCTACCCGGGGTCAGAGTAGAGAGGATCGCTGAGTTATTATCCGACTTAGCCCTAATCACGAAGTTCGGAAACCTGGGAAGTCGAGCTCCGGCAGAAAGTTCAAAGTGTTTTGCCAGATAAAACTTTGGTGTCTGACGCCTGGTTTGTTACAATGTGAGTGGCAATTTTAGCACATACCCCTGTAAAGGTTGCTTCACTAACCCAGTTCAAGGATGCAATTGAAAAATGTTTAATGAAGCAATTTTTGAACACCAGGAAATATGGAAGGCTTTCAATATTAGCCCAATTCCTAAAAGAATTCGCCGTTTAGATGCCATACATGAGACGATGAAGGGCTCTCTTTATGAAGAGTTAGCTTCAGTCAGAGAAGTTATACCAATTAGATACATATGCTAGACTCGCCGCTCCCAAAACGAAGAGCCTTATGGACACGTCCGTATTTGCGTATCTGAGAGCAGGGCTGATAAATTACCATCCAGAACTCTGGTTTTTAAGGGAAGCTGTGTCTGTTCAAAGAAAAAATAAACGTAATCAAATCAAGGTCTGCGATAAGTGCTTTGGTTTTCATGCCTCTCGAACATGTGCTCGAACAAAGAAATGCGAAACTTATGGCGTTGATACACATGACGATAAATTTCAATCAGAATCTAGATGTTTAAATTGCCGGGGCCTCCATAGCATTTATGATCTTTCTCGTCCTACCAAATCACGACACTCTAACGGTATTTTGAAATGGCCAATGGGTATGCAGTTACAGCATCGTGCTCTAGGAGAAAAGGTGTATGCAAAACTAAAAAATTAAAAAATGGCCACAACTCATGCCAGAAATAATGAGACGAAAATTTTTCATGCCTCAGTAGAAATAACAAGAAGGCTCCAACAGCAGTGGCAACTCCCTCTCTATATAATTCAAATAAAACTCGTGAGATCCTTTTCGGCAAAAGAGATTGCACATAATATTGTGCATTAACAAAATTTAGATATTTCATTGATTCAAGAGTATTGGATAGTTCGAGATCTATCTTTGCTTAGATCAGTATCCCATCATGCCTTGAAGCCTTCTCTTGATTTCCAAAATGGTATGTTCACCCTAGGGCTTCCACCTATATCCTGAAAAATCCAAATTTCAAACACTTCCAGTTGTCAGTAGACCTATCTCGTGATTTAGTTTAAGTAATAATCAATCCGTGGGGTAACCAGAAATGAGTATCTGAAATTTTTTAAATGCGCCATTAGGATCAGATGAGGCAGGAAATGGCTTAACCGCTCTCCTTGATTGTTAAAATACCCTATATTTTATTGGCAGCGATTTCAATCTATACACTACGACTGACCATGGGATCCTAGAGTCGACTCTCAGAGAGGCTAATCTACAAGGCCTTTCGAGTTCTGATATGATGCAATGGATGATAATCTTTTTCTTCAACTCCTGGGAGAGAATCAAAAAAACACGCCCTTAAATACTGAGGCTGAACCTGAGGTGGAGGTGAAAGATATAATAGAAAAAATTCGCACTGCTTTGTCAGGATCTTGCCCACGAACTAAGACTAATAAAGCCGGAACCCTACAGTGGAATAAGGGGTTTAAGTAAGCATTTAGGGCATATTGTATAGCTCGCTGCACTAATTCTTCAAATAATGAAAATATAGAGCTTTGCGCTACTGTAAGACGTTCCAAAAAAAAAAATCATTGAGACATGATTATTGCAGAGGCTGCATCAATACTAGATGTGTCAAGTCATTTAAATGGCATACTGTTGCGCAAAGATACCAATCATCAACACTACGTAATGATGACGACTGTGAAGACAAACAGGATCCACAGGCCATACCTCATCTTCTCCATAAAAAACTCTTGTGCTGACACTTAGATATCTCCCCAGATATTCTAATAGTCTCTCAGTGGGTTTCCTGTGGGAGCAAATTTTGGTTACAGAGGAATACTCAACTTGATTTTAATTCAATCATCCTGTCCAGGAAAAGAAGAACTCAAAGAATTATCCATTTCTTTTATGCTTGCATCAAACTTGGAATTCACCCTAAGCATTTAAGATAACGATTGTTGTTATAATTCCAAAACCTAGTAAAAGAAATAGTAAATTTCCCAAACCATACCGCCTAATATCTCTCCTTTTCTGTTTAGGAAAAGGACTTGAGTGTCTTATCGCGCGCCGTATTTCTTATTGGACGTCAAAATTGAAGATTCTTGCTCGCAACAAATGTAGCGCAGTAAGCTGTCGCTCAGTTATTGACCTCAACATAGCCCTTCACTGTGACATGGGAAATGCTTTGGAAAGGGAAAAGTTTCAGACATGCTTACGTTTGATGTAAAGGGTACTTTTGATGGAGTCCTACGCAATCTTGTTTTAATTAGACCTCGAGCTCAAGGATAGTATAATTATCTCATCAGGTAGGTAGTCTCTTTTCTTTCCGATTGATAGGCACGCAATTTTCTTGATAATGTTTCAACTGAATCTCTTCCACTGCTATGCTGTCTCCCATAGGAATCGCCAGTATCACCAATTCTATTTCTACTTTGTGTTGAGCTGATTCTTAGACTATCTTGAGGACGTTTTGGATGTGCAGATGATGCCGCAATTATTGCTTCTGCAGATCGTCTGGATGTTATTTAAAACTTAAAAAGGAAATAGATATTACTCACTATATTTCGAGTTATAGATATTAGGGTAGTATTAAAAATGCCAAAACTGAGTTGCGAAAAAGAAAATACTCCGAGCTGCCTATCTGATCTAGGAATAATGAAACACTAGCCAACGACTCTATCATATGCTAGGCGTTTTTTTTTTGAAAAGAAATTACTTATCAAGGAGCACGTGTGCTGCGTGTGTCAAAGAGCTCGCATAATAACTAACACTGTCCATGGCTGCTGCATGTTTCCTACTTTCTTTTATGGAGCCGAAACTTGGTACAGGCCACACACTTTAAAATGAGCATTAAATCAAATACAGTATGTAATGAATCACGCTCCACGTTCAGTGCTCTCAGTCTGTAAGATAACAATTATCTCTATATTTTTAGGGGAAACCGGTTGGGCTTCAGTTACGGACTGGCTTAATTCATGTCCGACTAGCTATTCGTATAGCTGCTGTAGACCCTGATTACCTTCTCAGTCGTCGGTGGAATTATATCCATATGGAGAGGATTAATTAGACTGCGTCAGGAGATAGAGCTATTTTCAGACCACTGCGAATAACATCGAATATCTTAAATCATGACATAATCCTTGAGGAGACTGAAGCTTTAGGACGTCAATATGGGCTAGAGATATTTAAAGAGTGGTCACAGTCTCGCAGCCTCATAAATTGACAATATACTTTGATGGATCTTTGAATAGTAATCAGAGCACAGGAGCTATTTGTATGCTGTGTATACAGAGGTTCACAAGAAATTATACGCGGATGTGTCCCACTAGAACATACACTATAGGTCTGTGATGCTCAAATCGAAGGACTCAGGACAACATGCTCACATATGATAGCATGCTTCGCAAAAGATATAACCAAAAGGTAGCAATTTGAACATACTCTGGTCATTCTACCTCTTATAAATGTAACCAAATTAGGGCATTTTAAACGCTTCGCAACATATGATGTAGAGTAGTCGGGGCTCAAGTGGGCACAGTATTGGTAAGATTGACTCCTGGCCTTCAAGGAATTCAAGGAAATATGCGAACTGGTACCAAAAAAGCCTGCAAAATAGAGACGACACGAAATTTATTAATCTTTGTACGTTTAAGATAATACGCACATATTTTATATAATAATGCCTCATTAGATTTTTAGAATATTTCGGCGTCAGAAAGATTAAGGATATTTGGTATTTAGTTGGTCGCGCGAATTTCATCAGAATTTCATATAATAATTTAGAAGAATCTAGAAAAACATTTGGCGGCTCGTTTTGACCACGGCAATTTTGCTGCATACCATAGACGCTTTAAACACGAGGATGCAGTAATTTAACTTGGATATAGAGCCGAAAATACACCGGAAAACCCCCTCATTTTTCGGAAAATGCGACGGAGCACCAAAAGTCCTACATGTCCTTAAGGAAGAAAAATATCACATGGGCACTTAGCTCAGTGCAGGGTGCATGGTGCTCGCGCTTCCTCGACTTAGTGTTTGGAAGAAAAGCCCTATGAATAATCTCCAAAGATGGAGTCAGTATGGTTTAAAAAAATTGGGGCTCAAATAAAAATTTCTTTTGTTTTTTTGTCGTTCAACGCAACGCAGGCTCATTGGTAGGGCTCGGGACTCGGCTTCCTGTCTCACTTGAGACGTTTTGCATGCCTGCGCAGCACAAGGCTATCAGACAAGTCTATCCAACTAGTTTTTCCAGTTTATTTGCACAATTGACCTCAGTAATTCAAAAGGCCAAGGAACAACACAAATTTCAAACCCAGCCTTATATTCTTCTTTCCTCAAGTCCGATTTTATTAAACTATCTTGCCTGAGATCTGGGCCCCTTAAGTCGATTGTGTAATTAAAGTAGAATAACCTGTTAATCTGTTAATTAGACATGCCTGGTGTCCTTATGCTGCATAGGCATGCAAAACGCCCCGTGAGGCACGAGGCAGAGCCTTTCTTATGAACCTGCTTGGCGTTGAACCACCAAAAAAATTCTGACTGAGTTTAACATATTTGCCTTAAGCTGAAAATTTTCAGACCAATCAATACTCTACAATACTTACTATTTGCCTACTTCTACTACTAATCTCTAATCTCTACTAACTAGCAGTGCCCTTTCCATTGGAACGGGTGAAAGTCCTAGAATTTCAGAGAGTTCTTTTAAAAAGAAAATGTTGTGTTTTGAGGAAGTTCTGGTGTTTTTAATTGTTGTGTTGATTGTTAGTGTCACGTGTTACTTTGGATTGTGGGGCCTGTTATTAACCGATATTTAGAAAGCTAAAAAATTGGACCAATCAACTTTTCCAAGTTGCCGACAACCAATAACCGAGCCCCTTTATTAAGCGATATAAAATCTATCCTTCTCATAGATTTATTTCTTTGGCGCATTTTGAAACCCGTTCTTCCCACGAAAATACGTTCTTCCAAGAAATTACGTTTTCTTTTTGTTTTCCCGTTCACTTCGTATAGCCCCGTTCTCTCCATGTATCTTTCTCTCTCGATATGGTCCCATTCTTTCGATTTAGTCCCGTTCTCTGAGTAGTCCTGTTCACTTTTTGTAGACCTGTTGACCTCATGTAGTCCCATTCACTCCATGTAGTCCCGTTAACTCCATGAAGTCTTAATCACTCCATGAGGTCCCGTTCACTTCATATTTTTTCTATCTCAATCTAGTCTGTTGACTCTATTTTTTTTCTCTTTAAGTGTAGTCCCGTTCACTTCAGGTAGTCCCGTTCAATCAATTTTTTCCCTTTATTCCATGTAGTCCCGTTCTCTCCATGTTTTTTTCTCTCTTGGTTAGTGTCATTCTCTTGAAAAAGTCCCAGTCTCTCAATAATGTCCTGTTCTTTCGATGTAATCCCGTTCTCTTTACAAAATCCCGTTCACTCCTTGCGGTTACGTCCAAACCGTATAGTCCCGTTCTTTCCGTGTAGTCACATTTTGTCATGTTTTTTAATTCGCCATAAATAGTCATGTTCTTATCATGAAGATCCGTTTTTTCCATATTTTCTTTTTCTATAAATATAATTCTGTTTTCTTCTTGTTTTCTTGTGCTCTCAAAGGAGTCTCGATTGTTATGATTTTTCGATCTTCAACGCAGTCCGATTCATTTCGTATAATTCCGTTTTCTTTGTAGTCTTTTTTTTCAGACTCACTTAATTCACAATTGAATCTGATTGAGTCTGATCGAAATAGATGTTTACTAAATTAGTTCATCCTGGCAAAGAAATGAACATCCCATTTATGAAGGTAGTACCGAGTTGTGAAATATGGGGTAGGTTGTGGGTAGGGGTGGCAAATAAGTTATGTACTGTGAGTGGAATTTATGACGGTAGTTAGTAGAGATTAGTAGTAGAAGTAGGCAAATAGCAAATAGTGAGTATTGATTGGTCTGAAAATTTTAAAGTCCAATTAAAGATCCAGGTGTTCCAGAATTGTGCAAAGTGGGGGGAGGGCATTTAATTTTCTTGAGGTGGGCAAATAACATTTCCCAAAATATTTAGTCAGAAACTCAAGACAATTCCTAGTCCTGACTCTTTACATTTACTACTTCTTATTTACACTTTACTTTTTACCGATTATCACTATTACGCGTACAAGAAACCTCACCAATACCGGTAAAGAGCGCTCGCTATTTTTAATACTATTGTAAACTATTTTAAAATCAGCGTCCTTTTCCTTACCAGTATCCCATAATTTTTGGATATTACTTTCCGAAAGCAACTTTTTTCCCGTTGGTGGCATATTAATTATGAGATTTTTAATAATTTCATCATGGACATCATGAACAATGGAATTAGGAACAACATCTTGAAGTTTTAGAGCTTGAGTCTATCTACGAGTGACCACAGCTGCTAAATTCTTATGAGTGTGCACATTTTTAACTACACTAATAGGGTATATCCATCTATTTCTTTAAAAGTTGAAATTCTCGCTTTTCAAGTCTTTCATTATTGGGAGCTTTTGTTTGAAGTTCGGTTTTCCTTAAAAGAGCATCAGGCTTTCCAGAGTCGCTACCCGTTCTATATTTAATCTCAAGGTAACTTATAAGTTGATATTTAATATTGTAAGTTTCGATGATCAGATAGTACAGTGAAAGCCCGATTTACACTTCGCAATTCGCCTCTGAAGTGTTTCATTGTTGCGATGATAGTTAAAAGTTCCTTGTCATAAAGTTCGTAATTTGCTTCAGCTGGTTATAATTTTTTCGAGAAAAATCTAATTGGTCTGAGACGGCCTTTTTCATCAGTCTGTGATACTACACCTCCTAAAGCATAACCTGATGAATCAGCTTCTAGTACTGGATCTGCATTTGGATCAAACATCATGAGGACGGGCGAGCTTGCAAGAAGCTTTTTGAGACGATTAAATGCTGATCTTTCATAAATACCCCATTCCCATACAAATCATTTTTTAGTGAGATTATTTAGAGGCTTGCATATGCTGGAAAAACGTGGTTGAAACTCACGGTAAAAATTCGCAAAGCCAAGAAAAGAGCGTACTACTGATACCGTGACTGGCTCTTCCCATTCAACTATAGCCTTCTCCTTATCAGGATCCACCTTTACGCCATTTCCTACTTCGATGATGAGGCCTAAAAATTTTATTTCTTAACACCAAATGCACATTTATCCAACTCTAGTCATAGACCGGCTGCCTTCAATGCTTCAAGTACTTTTCTTACCTTGACAAAATGATTACCTAGATCTCCATCAGAATATATTACAACATCATTAATATATGCAGAACAGAAAATATCTAGAAATTCTCTCAGGGTACTATCGATGAAACGTTGAAATGTTCAGTAACTGGAAAAGACGTTATTTGCGAACTATTTACCTGATTACCGTGACTTAAGTTTACAATCGACTTATCATGTAGATATGGTTCTATGTTTTAGCCTTGACCAAACCGAAACTCAGGAAGCGCTTCCAACCCTGTACCGCTTCCACAAAACTATCGTAGTCAACCTGAGATATTCCTTTATGGTATGCAATACTTCTTTCAAATGTGACGACAATGCAGTTTTGATAGCATTTACTTTGGCCGCGCTGGTTGGAGCTAATTGAGCAGCTTCAGGACATTTTTGCCCACAGAAATATCTAAAATTTGAGAAAAGCTGGTGTAGTCCTTGTCTAGTCGTATATATCTTTGTTTGTGCTCGGTATGAAGCGTCATTATCCAAACAAGGTCCTCTATATGACTTTAAAATCGGTCAACGCCATTCTTGTGCCAATTCTTGTTGCTTCATCCATGGAGCTACCCGTTTCTGAGCTTCTGTAAGTAATGGGTTTGAGAGAATCTGGTAACAGAAACTTTTAGGGATTTTGTATCCGTCGGCAGCAATTCCTTCATACTAAATTGGAAAAGCGGGAAGTCGCTTTAGTCATCTGACCATTTTCGATTTGATTTATTTTCGGCCATTAGATCTAATAAACTTGTGCTTTGTTCTTGTGTTTAATATATGTTGTTTTGCATGGTAAATTAGGTTTGAGGCGTCATACCCTGTCAGGGAGAGAAAAGATACGCTTAACATAAGTTGATAAATAAAAGATAATATTCTATGATCTCAAGTAACAATAGGATTAACTCTGATTAAATAAATATATGAGTCTTCTTTCTCTCTTTCAAAAA
>PEDP01000978.1:0-15193 GCA_002918395.1 Erysiphe pulchra | reverse complement strand
TATCAGTGAGTGCATTGATGCTGATGGCAGATCTTTGTGATTCTTCACCAAGCACTGGGTACCCGGCAACTCTGCATATGAATGTGCTTCCACCCTCGCTTAAGGGCCTCTCCCCAAACATGGTGCCTTTTTGATGATCTTTTTTCAAGATTGCCTTCTTACGTCCTAAAGAAGGAGAGCCATGCAAGAAACTAAAACCCAAGTAGCTAAATCAATCCCTGGACGACTGAATCGATGAAGATAGTCGTGCTTAATACTTTACCAGTGAGACTCTATTACTGGTAAGCTATTTGAATATGTATAGTTCCCACCGCTCTAGGGCATACCAATCAACATACAGGTATGCCCACAAGCGAAAATAGTTCCTTGAGTCGCACCTAGTATATAAGTCCTTGATACAGTCGGTTTAGATCTAACTATTAGAGCAATAAGTACCATTTTGATCGGGAATCCTGGAGTGCATGTCATAATGTCGCTGAACATGCATAGCACTACAGCCAAACTGAAGATTTCGATTCTACCGAGCTCATCAAAATTAGAAGAAGATACACATTGATATCGACCATAGCTATGATCACCGTTGGGTCGACAGGTGGGATACAAGCCCCAGCAAATTTCTAGTGCTGGCATTTGAGTTTTAGCTTTTTCAAGAAAGTAATGCTTCTGCGTTGTCATCCTTGAGCCATTAAGTTTCTTTCGGATAGCTCTCTTCGTGTGTTAAAGACAAATTTGGATGATCTTGCTAGATCAGACTCTACAGATTAAAGAAATCTCCACCTTTTCTTTGTCACATCTAAAGGAATTTGGATAAATCCAGCATACTTTTGAGGTTGGAGAAACTGCTCGAGAATGTAAGTAGTAGCACCAGCGCCAGAACATCAAAGATTCTGCTTTTCTCACTTCAACATTTCCTGCATTCTTCTTGTCTGGAATCAATGATTCTGACGATTCAATAACAGGGGTTTGAATTTTTGTAACCACATTTTTGAAAGCTGGAACAACTATAGTCTTTTGAATTATGTCAATTTCTTTTCCTCCTGCACTTTCTTGTTCTTTAACATTATTTATTAATTCCTCTATTTTCTTTTGGTCAAGTTTGTTGTGTACTCCAGTATCATTCGTGACTCTTGGTGTTACTATTGCTTTGTCTCTTAAAAACAATCTTCGGCCTACCCCTAGATTTTTTCTCTTATAAAATAATTGGTGTTCTTTAACCTTAGATCAAATGTTTCTCCTTTACAATTCTCATCTACTATTATTCTACTAGACGTAGATGTGTATCCGAGTTCTAGGAAGCATGCTTTGAACTGTTTGTTTGTAGTTTTCGAGTAATCCATGAAAAAATCAACTCTACCCCAGACAAACAGCTTGTCATGTCTTTCGTTAGGGTATTTTTAGGATTAATATAACTGTAGCATTTAGGGTTCCAAACTCTTATATGATCAATATGTTTAGATTTAGTAAAAGCGTTCTCAATGTCAAAATGCCAACACTCTAGATTCTCTTTTACAAAAATTCCAAGGAATAATCGAAGTATGACCATCATTATTGTTGGTGCAAATATTTCGTCATAACCAATAGTATGTGCCTGACTAAAAACTCTCATTACAAGTCTTGCCTTAAATCTTTCAACTAGTCCTTCAACAATTGATGTAACTGAAAAAATGCCATCTCATCGAAACCAGATTAGCATCAAGAGGTGCTACGACTTATTTCCATGTCTCATTTGCTTCAAGTAATCAGAGTTCTTCTTGAATTGCTTTTTGCCACTCTTTTGCGTATTCAGAATTACCAATAGCGTCGAGGTATGAGCTGGGGACTTTGATGCTTTTTGCTTCCAAAGAAGTGAATTCTGTATCAACATATTCATGTAAATAGATTGCCATCATTGCTTATGAAGTGGCTCATCATCTTCCTTAGGAAGATATGATATTTTACATTTTGATCAAGTGAAATATCGAGAAATTCCTCTTGACTACACTTCAGGTTGCTTGGTGAAAGTTACATAAAATTCTGGAACCATTAAATCCGAATTCTGCTCATCTATTTTGTTTTCGCTTGGGTTTGGGAGTGATTACAAAATTTCTTTCGAGTACAGCTCATCAGCTTTTTGTCTTTCAAGATTTAAAGAAGACAACAGTTCTTTGGTTTCTTTTTCATTTATCGATGGTTTATCATCAGATATTAAATCTATACTTTATGTGGTAGTATCAGAATTGACTAAATTCAATTTCTCTGTTGGATTCTGCCTTTCTTCTATTTTTTAGGCTGGGCGGAGGGTTCATAAGTCTGAGTTTAATAATTGAGTTTGAGGTTACAAGAACTCCAACTCTTCCAGTAATAACAAGCTTGTGATGTCGCTGACCGACGGGAATAGTTTTAGGGTTGACGTAAGAATGTTATTTACTTCCCTAGACCCTTACATGTTCGATTCATGGAGTAATTCATGTCCATACACCCTCGGGGTTAGTGAATTTTCCATTAATAATAGATCCCGTGCTTGTTCTATTTCTTTGATATATATTAGTTGAGACTACTTCGTCCCAAAGTTCTATTGGTAACTCAACTTCCTTAAAGATTCCTCGTATGCAAGCTTCTGCTGTTCCAATATTACGTTCAGCAAGACAATTTTGATACAAAGAAGCAACTTTTGTATGCTAAGACTCTATGCCTTTAGTATTCTCCCATCATCCGAGTACTTGGTTAAGTTCTAGTACATTATCAGGCCTTGCAGCATTGATTTCAGAATTAGCTTGAAGTTCAAAAATTTTTCTACATTCTTGAAGGGCATTCTTAGGATCGCCTTTAGCCTTCAAAACGAGTACCCAATTCTTGCATGTAAAATTATCGACGATAAAAAGAAATTATCGATTACCCTGTAATAATTCTTGAAATTGTCCAGCAAAGTCCAATTGTATAAGGGTTAGTTTTGAAGCCACATGATCTGCAAGTACCTTTAAGATGTTATTTTTCTTCTTGCTGATTGTACAAACTCGCATATCCCGAGTTCTTTGGAAACTTTGATAGGTTCCTCAAGCTTATTTTCTTTGGCACTAAATGAGCAAAGCGCCTATGAAAAAGCAAATAACGATCTGTATTAGAATTATTAGGGTCTGTAAGAAAATGACTAGAAGAATAGAAATTATTTTTATGTGTTAGCAAGTTGAGCAAAAAAGAAAGCCCACCTAGTTATCGCCCATACTAGTTTGGCTCACCTGATCAAAACATTAATAAATCCTAAATTTGATATCTACTAAATTCAATATAATACTAAGAGTCCTAATGAGTTTCCAGCATTATTTTTGTTGTCGAAAGAACTGGTTATTCTGTTATATTACTATTGATAATACATCGTAGCAGAATGTCTATTGGTAACCTATGTTCATGGCATAGAACGTCGATTTTTACGCTGTTGGATTTCTTCAACTAAACCTCCATTACGAGCACTTGATAACATGACTTTTTCCACAAATTTTGTGCTCCCAAGAGCTTCCTGTTCATCATAAAATTTCTAATGCATAGTCATCATGTTCCCCAAAGTCAGCACGATCTTTTGCTGATAGAACTTCATCATCAACCTCAATATTCGAACAATCTGAATCGCAATCAGATCGTATACTAATTTCAGAGTCAGACATTAAACCTATGGCTGAATTTTCGTCTATGTTTTCAATAACAGCGTTGGATAATTACTGAAATTCTGAACGAAATACAAGCAGTCAATCAACCCAGATCGGATGTGAGGGTTGGTGTTGGACACTGCAAAAGAATTTATATGGATCTAAAAAATCTTCATAACAATGAAAAATATGCTTACAGATCAAAAATCGGTGCAAATAATACGACTTACATCCGCAAGCCCAAGTAACTAGATTTGTGTGATTGTTGTTGAGGCCATCAGAAGCAATCTCTTAATCTCGGTAGCTCATCCATTCATTCCGGAAAGACTTCCGCCAACTAGCAACGCCATTTCGATAATAATGATTCTTAATGGCTTTCATTCGGTCGAATCCTTGTAGAATCGACCGAGATGTTAGAGTCCATATAACCAAACCAATTCGAGGTTGATTAAAATGATGTAAATAGTCGTACCTTAATTTACACCAATGAGACTCCACAATCATCTTTTTCCTTAGAACGGGAATCTCGACTGGATCGTGTGAGCGCACCTAAATTCCCATGGGTCAGACCTATACCAATTCACGTATAAGTATGACCAAAATCTGAATTAATAGCGTGCTCTACACCAGGCATAAATTTCACCTGTACATTCATGATGAATGATCAGTTGAGAGCGAAATGTGCCGTTACGATTTGGAACACAAGAATGAGATTTAAAATGTATACTAAATATTTCTAGAACCATGTTTCGCTCCACAGTGTTCGAGGTCTCTAGCTGGCCGCTATTTTCAAAAGAAGTATTTGTGGCTTCACATTGACAAGTAGCATACCTAGAGTACATAAAGTTTAATTTTATCAAGAAGACCGTAATAGAAGGGTTCGACGAGAGATACTTTCAGTTTAAGGCTGCTATTGCAGGTGAACCGATCCATTTTGCCTCTAATGTTGATATTTCGTTGGTA
This sequence comes from Erysiphe pulchra, assembly GCA_002918395.1. Taxonomy (NCBI): domain Eukaryota; kingdom Fungi; phylum Ascomycota; class Leotiomycetes; order Helotiales; family Erysiphaceae; genus Erysiphe; species Erysiphe pulchra. Next base: position 10,610 of record PEDP01000978.1, on the reverse strand, counting down.
AGGTTTTACCAAAGCAGGACTCGTCCTGACAACAATAGAAGTGAAAGCTTGATCAGAAGAAGAGTCAACTGTATAATGACGTCTAGATTTATAGTCACCGCATAGCCAGATACATTTTATAAACTCTTGCAAGGCTTGGTTCATAGCATTCTGTCCTTGAATATCTTTTTGGGCTCTATTAAGGTGAGATCCAAAGGCGACCGGTAATTGGTCTAAGTTCAAATTATAGTTTATGTCAAGTGTCAGTAAGTTCGTCTTTCCCTGGACAGGATAGCTAAACTTGACATGTAGTTGAATATGCCTCCGTTACTATAATTTTCTCACATGGAATGACCCGTTAAGAGACTTTAGGAATATTCGAGGAAATATCAATGACACCTAAGTGTCGGCACAACAGTTTTCTATAGAGAAGATGAGCTTTGGCATGTGGGTCCTGTATCTCCTCGTTATGTAGCGGTGGTGATTGGTATCTCTGGCGGCATTGTGCCATTTAATTAGCTTGTACACATTTGGTAAGGATCTAGCCCCTGATATAGTCGAGTTCCAATGATTATTTTAGCATATCTTACAGATACGCGAAATCCTATTTTTTATCATCAAAATTTAGTGCAGTGAGCTATACGATATGCCCTAGATGCTTGCTTACACTCCTCATTCCACCATGGAGTTCCAACTTTATTAGCCTTAGTACGTGGGCAAGATTCCGACAAAGCAGATTAAAATTACCACCAACGAAATATGGGGTATTTTTAAAATCGAGTAGAGTGGTCAAGCTATTACCTGCCTCGTCTGATTCTGGTGGTGCATTGTATATATTCCAGATGTTTATTTTCGGAATACCCCACGGATTTATCATTACTAGAGCGAAATCACGAGATAAATATGCTGCTGACTGGAAAGATTTTATTTTGAATTTTTCTGAACATAGGTGGAAGCCCTAGGGCCAATATGCCATGTTGAGAGTGGAGAGAAGGCTTCAAAGGCATGATGAGATAATGATCTACGCAAAGATAGATTTCGAAGTATCCATGGCTCCTGAACTAATAAAATATCTATGTTTTGTTCTTGTGCAATATTAAGTGCTGAGGGGAATCTCCCTACGTTTACTTGCATTACAAAAAGGTGGAGTTGCCTCTGCTGTTGGCGCCTTCTTATCATATCAATTGAGAGGCATGAAAATTCCCGTCTCAGTGTCACTGGCTTGAGGTTTACGAATTTTTGACTGTTCATTTTCGTTTACTCTTTTCCTGCCAGTGCGCAAATTTGCTGTAGCTGTACACCTATTGGTCGTTTCAAAACTCCATTAGAGCGTCATGTTCAGGTAGGACAAGAGAGATCATTTGAGCTAAGGGCCTAGAGCTCCCCAGCAATTTAAACATCTAAGCCCCGATTGACATGTACCGTCATGTGAATCAATACCTCAAGTTTCGCATTTCTTTGATCGGGCACATTTTCGAAAGGCATGAAAGCCAAAGCATTTATCGCACACCGTGATCTAATTTCGTTGACGTATTCTTTGGATAGACACAACTTCCCCAAAAACTCGAAGACTGGATGGGAATTTATCAGCCCTGCTCTCAGGTACGCAAATACGACCGTGCCCATAAGTTTCTTTGTTTTGGGAGCGGTGAGTCCAGCCCATGAACCGAATTGGTACAACATCTCTAACTGTAGCTAACTCCTCATAAAGAGGGCCCTCTATCGTCTCATATGAACCATCTAGACCGCGAATTATTTGAAGACTTGGACCAATTATAAAAGTCTTCCATATTTCCTAGCGTTCAATAGTCACCTCTCTAAACATTTTTTTCAATTACACCTTTGAACTGCATTATGGAAGCAGCTTTTGCAGGCGTAGGCGCTAAAATCGCCACTCCTGTTGGAACAAATTAAGCTTCAGCCACTAAGGCTTTATCGGATAAAACACTTTAAACCTTCTGTCGAAGCTCAAAAGTTCCAATATTCCATGCTTCGTAATTAGGGCCAAGTCGGATTATATCTCGGCGATTTTCTTTACTTTGACCCCGATGAAGTGTTACCTTCAGTGCCTGTTTTTATTCGGTGCGTTATGACCATATTCATTGCTAGCTACTTTTTGTACCAATTTGGCTTTAGGTAAGCTCATATATAGACATGGTGTATTCTGTAGGCTTGCATAAACACGCTCACCCCGCATAGCGCGAGAAGCTCCATCTGCCAAAAGTGCGAGAGAATCAACTCCAATACCAGGGTGTTCTATGTCGAGGATTTGGAGATATTGGTTTGTCAAATCTAGGCCTTTGATTACCCCCATTAAAGGAGCTGCACTGGTTTCCTGAGGAGAAATTTTGTCCAAATTAATTACTTCGGGTTTAGAACTTTTGGTCTCGATAAGAGAGGGAACTTCTTCGTCAAATACAGATTAGCTAATCTGTGTAGCTGGTAGATTGTCTTCGTATTCTATAGGTATGGCTTGGACTTGTTCAAAATTGTGTTGCACAGCACGTAATTTCGAGAGCCATGCCTTTACTTAAGGCGTTGGCTGCATTCAAGGATGAGCGAAATTTTGTAATAGAATTTCCATTTGTCCTCCTCATCGTTGGTGTCGGTTTGGAGACGCGATTCTCAACGTCTGGTGGATCAGAAGGGAGCACACGCTGATGGATTTGCGGCAGCACTCTATTTAGGGATTGGATTGGGAAAATAGGGGATTGCTCTCAACCTAAACTAATTGATTTTGTGTACTGTTGTGATAGTTTTTGTCTGAATTTATTTATTTATTAGGTTGTTGTTAAGATGTCTATGACGTATCGCGCAACGTGAAGCTGATGAAAAGCTTAACTGACATCTCGGTTAAAATAGTCACGGGACTGCATTTTCTTACAGGTCTTTTGTAGTTCAATAGGACTACCAAACCCTTTTTCAAATCTTAGACTTCCATAGGCTTCATAATACTTTGAGAGAAATGGAAAGAGCAGAAGCTATGGAGATTGGCTCGGTACAAGTCAAATGGACTCCAGGCCATCAAGGCATCATGGGAAATGAGCGAGTAAATACTCTGGCGAAAGAAGCCAGAGTACCCTTCTACAGTAGAAACAATAGCACGCGCTAGAACTCTCCTTGGTGAGAGAAATTAGAAAGATCTCACCTTGTACTGGAACATACACGAACCTGTACGGTACAGAAACCTTGAAATAGAGATGAACGCTCGAAAGCCTCCGTAACTTTTTCTAATACCAAGAGGTAGCCTTGGTTTACTATTGACCGCACGTTCTGGACATGGGGACTTCATAACTTACCACCGCCGCTTTAAACATATAGAAGCAGAACTTTACTGTTAATGCGGACAAGAAAAGACGCCAGAAAAACCCTTTTTGTGTCAAAACTTAAAGCGGAATAATAACATACTTAGGAACCACTTAAAACAGAACACTGTGAAATTCGTCAAATGGCTACTTGGTTCAAAGAAAAGTGCTTAAGTTTTTCATGAACAGATAGCTAAAAATTGGCCCTATGATTAAGTGTTGCACCAACAATTTTTCATACACGAATTTTTCCTTTTCTTTTAATTTCCTCAAAACCTTCATCTCTCTTTTACTCTTTTGGGGGTAACTAGATGAATTGAAGCTTATACTTGCTACATGTTTTACTGCTATATGTTGAGATTGTAGCCCACTTGACTGGCACCACAGTGGCCTCAATAGTCCTCGAGTTCATCAGATTATTAGTGTAGATAAAGTAGCTGTTAGAATTTACACTGAATTGCCTGATATCCAAAGGCTATGCAGGCACGCCAAATACCCCATGGGAGGCGCAAGGCCGGGATTTACCCTTGTGTCTACTCGGCGTCAAATAATAATGATAATAATAATAACGATTTCTTCTATTCTTTTGATAGCTCTGACGTCGTAGAATGTATAAATGCTTAAAGTCGTCAAGTGACATTATATAATTTGACATTTTCTCCAAAGTCCTCGACTTACCAACACGAGTTCCAAATTTACGCATTTTTCACCATTGCTATTGACAAAACCACACTAAATTACAAGTTACAATGTCTGCTGCAGCAACAAACAGTTCAGACACGGCGAAGAGTGGCTGCTGCTCAAAGACAGGAAATGACACCACCGTGTAAGGGAATCAATCTTCACTTCCCACAGCTGCAGCTTTTCAAGCAAATCCTGGACCTATTTTACCTCAGAACACTACGGATTTGAAGCAAGAAGGTACATTGGAAGAACGTCTTGCTAAAGCCAAGGAGCTGAACAAGTAATGTCAGTTCATAGATGAGAAGTGGACTTAGTTACATAAGCTGGAAAATGAAAGCTGACTGATCACAGTTTGACAGTTTGGAGCTTAAAATTAAACGTTTGATTAGAGAGAGGCCATCTAAGGTGTATGTCTGCTGTGTAGCAAGGGCAAATGTATAAAGACGTAAATATCTCAATTAGTCTTAGATCGAGTAACTCTTACATAAACCCGATTACTAAAGCTATTTATTCATTTATTTCGTTAGAATGTCCACCATGACGTAGTTAGTAGCCCGATTGAAGTCCAACATTTATGTAATCACCAGCATTGAAACATCCTTGATAAATTTGAGCGAATTAGCGTGTAATGTTTCAGCCAGTTTCCTGTTACTCCTGCTCAAGGCTTGGCAATATTATTACTCCACAGCGCTTCATCTTGGACGGAATGATCAATAGGGTGCTTCAGCGATTTGGTTGTAGAAGTAATCTTCTTGATGATTAAGATTTACTGCAAGAGAATGGTATCTTTCCTATGGTATTGCCTCCAAATCATATGAAATCCACATTCCAATACCCCAACAACCTAGACGAACTTGGCCTTGACAAATTGAACTCGGATTTCGACGCAAATATTTAGCTCCTTCGTTTTGAGCGTTTATCATTTAAGGCCAGAAACAGTTCAATTTTCGAAGAATAAGATGCCCTCGATTCTGAATGATGAGGAGAAGGAAATAGTTAGGAGGCAGGTGCCAAAAGCGAACAACAAAATACAAGCTATTGCAGCTGCTAGGCTTTACATAGCGTATCCAGATCGAAGTAAATGGACAAATACGGGATATCAGGGTGTGGTTGTACTTGCTAATGATCTAGTTGGAAATACATATTGGTTAAAATTGGTAGATGTGTCGGTCTGTCTACCCTATATTCATTGTCATTATCGATATGCTAACTTAATCATAAGCCACTGAATCGTGGTATAATATGGGACCAAGAAATTTATGATACGTGGAATTACAATCAAGATCGAACTTTCTTTCACACATTCGAAATCGAAGAGTGTCTAGCGGGTTTGTCATTTGTGGATGAGAAAGAAGCCAAAACATTCCTTAAAAAAATGAACAATAGAGAGAAGAACGCAAGCAAAGCTACAAAAGCAAAGCTTTTTGGGGGAATTACTGTACAAGGTGGAGGGAGTGGCTTTAGACACGGCTTACATGGTGGATTCTTCGGAGGCCAAAGGCAATCTTCTGCTCAATCAACTCAACCGACACCTCCAGAATCCCCAAGTTTTAGTTTATCACCTACACACAAAAATAAAAATCCCGAATCCAGAAAGATTAAAGATAATTCTGATTTCGCTGCACTTTACGCCATTGATCCAAATTGGAGAGAAAATTGGGGTGATGACTTGAAGAGTTTGGGAATAACAGATGATTTAATAAGAGAAAACCAAGATTTTATTGCAGATTATATCAAAGCACCGAAAGAACCAATCCAGCCATTAGTAAACGCAAATGAAAATGGAAATCAGAGAATAAGGTCTCCGCCACCACCACAAAATTTAGCAGCTAGTTCTGCTTCCGGGCGTGGAAGAGGGACACCCCCTGCACCGCCACCAGCAAGAAGATCTGCTGTAAAAGTTGAACTTCATAGAGAACCAACACCACCAAGAGATTCATCTCCCCTCAATAATTCTCTTCCTCAGCGATTTGCTGCTCCTCCTCCTCTTCCTGAAGCTGGTAAGCTTGCGCATATACCTAACCAGCAAATGTCAAAAGTGCAGATTCCAGCACAATATAACCCTGGTCCACGACCTCCACCTCGTCCACCAAAGAATCCCAAAGAGAATTCGGAGTCAGCAGTCACTAAATTCAGCGTACCTCCACTCATTTCGGGTGAAAGAAATACTGGACCTTCTATTTCACATCGTTCAGGGCCATCAATACCACCACGTGGAGCTTTACCACCATTATCTCGTGTGTCTAATACAAGCGCTCCTCAATATATACACCCGCCTATCATTAGCGACAAACTCTCTCCTCCCCCACTGCCTCCAAAAATTCCGACAGCATCTGGGGCAGTCCCACCACCCTTACCACCTTCCTCATGGCGTCCTACTCCCCGAACTATTGTACGGGAAAGTGAAAATTTAAACAGGGAATCAAAAAATCAACATCCACCATCACTCTCCGCTTCTCAGTTGCAATCAAATCCTCCAGTTTCTCGAGCTCCATCACCACCAGCTCTTCCATTCCCCCAAACGCCATCACCACAACCTACACAAATTCCAAAAGCATCACCACTACCACCACCACCACCGCCGCCACCTTTCCCAATATCTCAAGCACCCCCAGCACCACTCATACCATCTTCTCAAGAAGCGTCGCCACCAAAATCTGTGCCGGTAACTCATACGATACCCATACCGCCACCACCGCCGCCGCCACTACCACCTCCGGTATTCCCAATCACTGCTGCTAGTCAAGAATTACACAAAAAAGAATCAGGGCATGAAACCAGAATTCCTTCTTCGCCTGAGAATACAGGCGATCGATCAAACCTTTTGGCCGGAATTCAAAAAGCTGGCGGAATCGGATGCTTAAAAAAGGTTGATCCAAGTAAAATCCGTGATCGTAGTCAAGCAATAGTTCCCGGAAGTTCAGAAAATAAATCTTCTGGTACTGAAGGTGCAAATTTAGGAGCTGATGGCGGTTTGGCTGGAGCTCTGGCTGCCGCTTTGAATAAACGCAAGAAAAAAGTTAGCACCAGTGGTGAGTTAACATCCGCAATGATAATATGATAGATATACTGATTCCAAAACAATAGATGACGAAGCCGAAGATGATGATTGGTAGTAATAAACTACAAAGGCATCTACTATATGTACATACAAATTATCTCTTCTTTGCTTCTTCCTGAAAATTGGAGTAAAAAATTGAATGGTTACCCAAACCTAAGTCACTATATTCTATTTGATTGTCTCTAAGAGCTAACATCACAAAATTTTTGTTAGGTTCGTAAAGAGAGTGCCTGACAAGCAGAGAAATTTTGTCTCAGGCTTGAACTTACCAGGAGAAATTCAGTAGACAATTTAATCGTAATATCCTTTCCATCTTCATCCATCTCTGGCCCTTGAGTAATTAAATTAAAAGCTGTTAAAATCTCAGACTTTAATCAATCATCCCAATTGTGGCATTTATGTGATCGGAATATTTGAAAGTTGTAATTAAAATTCTTTAGGTGATTCCATTAAATGTCATCGACATCAATATCCTTCGCTTTTCCATTATCATCGTCGCTTCCACTGCGATCTTCATCAAATTCAAAATTACAATCACCCTCTCCCTCTTGTCCGTAAGTATCAGTTTCGTTGATTTTGGCACTCTCCGGTAATTCACCATATGCTTTTAATGACCGTGCTTCATCGGCTGAATATTTAAGAATAACATCTCCTTTTTCGTCTTGATAGTCGCGCAATGAAAGTAAAATAATATCACCCTGATTAATCCAAACTTTCTTTCTTAGCTTACCCCGAATGTGTGCGAGCCGTTTGGAGCCATCGAAACAAAGGGCTTCCAATCTACCGTTACCAAGCATTTTGAGAACTTGAGCATACTCTATCAAAAGGATCAATTTCTGTAATTTTTCTTTTTTTTTCCTTTTCTTGGGGGAGAGGGGTAAATGCGTGGATCTAGAGAACAATAAAAAAGCTAACAGCTTGGTGACAGCATACCTTGTCCCTCATCTTTAAAAGTCAACTCTCGTTTTTCATTATCATTCTCGTTCTTTCCACGTCTTCGATTTTTCCCTCCCTATAATTAATTAAAAAATTATTAAAACTTATTTCTGAGCTTTTAGATTTTTTTAATAAGATCGACTGATAAACAAATTTTTACTTTTTGACGACACCTGGAGAAAAAATTAAACTTACTTTTCCCTTATTCTTGGGCATATCAACGGGACTTTTCTGATAGTCCTCCTATTTATTTATTTTCCTTGCTTTAATTTTTTCAAACAAAAGTAAGTAGGTACGAGGAGCGAAATGTTGTAGATATGAGTATTCGAAATTACTTCAACTTTTTCTGAATTTCTTTTCTTCCTCCCTAATTTAGAGAAAAAAAGGTACAGGCTCCTGGTTTGGATATGTAATTTTATTTTGATTTTATCTTTATCTTATAAAAAACAAAAAAATTATGATTTGTTTGAAATATTGTAAAGAGGAAATATGAATAGAAATGATGAAGGGGGATCAGGCTTCCCTTTTTGACTTAAACTTTCCCAAGATCCTACCACCCCCTCCCCCACACCCTCTCACCCGCCGCTTACTTTGTGGCAAAAAAAAAAGTAAAGGCCTACCGTACTGGACCATCCAATCCAAGTTCGGCAATTTTTTTCCTATAGATACCTAACCGAGAGTATCAACCATCTATCCAGAATATCTGAAGAGGCAAATAGACAAAACTGCTTGTTGTGGGGCTCACACATGGTATTTTAGCAAAACTAAATCCTGATCATTTGGTAACCTCTAGAGAAAGAAAATAAGCTTAATTCTTGTTGATTATTTTAGCTAAAATTAAAATTGTCAACTACTGAAATGCCAGGTGTGAACGCCCCTATTCCAAACACATTATAAAGGGAACGTATATATTTGGCCCTCAAGTTTTGTAAACCTAGCCCTCAATCTGTGGGTGCGACACCCCTGTTTTTCAACTATCTGCCAGTCAGCTTCGAATTCCACATTACAAATCAATTAAATCCTAGTCGTCCCTCGCCATCCCAGTCACTTTTCGCTTTTACCCCATTTGCCCGTTGACCTACCCTTTGCCCATCTTTTGCTGGGCCTCAAACCCATCCGGAAGGGAAAATATATTGTTCCGTGTGTAGATGCATAGATGTTAAGTTAGTTGTATCACATGACTAATCTAAGTCATCGTGAGGTCTACATAAACTAGCTAGAATCTCCTATATCGTGACAGTAATTTGACCCTCTTAATCCAAAAATCGCCTCCACGAACCCATAACTTTTCTGATGCAGATTGTGAACAGTGGGGCACAACCTCGCTTCAAGGATAATATCCCTTCTAGACTTTGTGCTAGTTGTGATTCAAAATATTGGCCCGAAATATCCGGCAGACATTAACACAATGGAGCCTCTCAGACTTAGAATTAAATTTTTTGGAAAATGAAATATGCGCAAATAGTATTATTTCCCCACGATACTGATCATTCAAAATCCCACCAAAAACACCAAGTTCCTATCCTCATCAACTTTGAAGCCCAACATCACAATCAATAAGTGATTTTTACATATGATTATTCATTTGAATAGTTCAGTATTAGATTTAAACCTTTAGGAATTTTCCCAGCAATAAAACAGTATTTGGAGAGTTATAACGGAATGAATAAAATATAGTATTTTTAAAATTTACATCGACAATTTTGAAGGCCTGTAAATTCTATTTCTCATCATTTTTAGGTCCTGAAAAATCGTGAACGTGATATTTATATATAATAAATACGATGGTTTTCTAAGATTTTAGAAATTAAAATTAAACGAATATTGATGGAATTGTGGAAATAGTAATCCGGAGAATTTGTAAATCTTAAGATTTTTATGTGGTTTTGCTGATTAATCCATCCTCACGTGAATCGCTTAATTCCTCAGCAAATTTGCAAAATTCTAGTTCTAATTCTGAGAGAACCTTTTTGTCATAGTCTCCAGTAGCAGCTCCACCCTTTCGGCAAGACGACGTTTTAAATAACTTGTCACCGCATCAGTTTTCTTTTTAAGTTTTTCTTCTTTAGTTTTAGGAAGTTGAAAGCTTCAGACCTCTAGAGCAGTAAGCTCTAGCGTCCTTTGCCCAATCGGGTCTAGTGTAATTAATTGTTACAGTAGTTAGACGTTAAATATAAAACAAACATAGCTAGCACTCTGCATCTGACTTGGAGTAATCAACAACTCCAAGCCAACCTCAGATTACAGACTCTTACTGTTCCACATCTGCATAATTCTTCCACGTGATCTAAATCTCCAAGCCTAACAGCTCATCGCTTTATTATCATTCCTCTATTTTAACAGGTTATGACCCGGTGCTAAAAGCGTTTGATTTCATCACACTTCAAATTCCCTCACTACTTTGTGCATTTTGCTCACATATTTATTTCTAACAGGTTTAACTATTACCAATGGCTTCTATGTCTAAAACCAGCTTCTTTATTTCTCGAAACCATGCGAGCTTCACTCGGCCGCTCAACTTAATGAACGTTCCAAAGCTTGTTGGTAGAGACAATTATGAAATCTGGTCTATTACAATGGAGGCTATATGGAATAGTCAACAGCTAGGAGAAGTAGTTCTGGAAGGAAGAAAACCCGAAGAGCAG
>PEDP01000977.1:0-15190 GCA_002918395.1 Erysiphe pulchra | reverse complement strand
TTGTATATAGTTGTATTGTTTCTTTCCTATGTAATACCATAGATAAATATAGATTATTTCTTGGCATAGCTTTCGTGCTTGTCCGAATTCGCACTTGCCTTTAACAGCCAGCTATCTCATGCAAAATACTACACAAAATTTGATTTGATATCTGCTTTCAATAAACTCTGAATCAAGAAGGGTGATGAATGGAAAGCCGCGTTCACGAGCCAGTATGGACTTTTCGAGCCCTTAGTTCTCCCATTTGGTCTATGTAACGGCCCGGCATCCTTTTAAACTTACATTAATAATGCTCTTCGTGGATATCTTGACCAATTTTGCACTGCATACATGGACGATATCCTCAAACGGTTCTATTTTCGGTTGTTCTACTTTTGTACACATTCTATTTTCAGCACAATGCGTTCTCAACTTCATGATGTAGTATGCTAAGTTGGTGATGGAAAGTGATACTGTATGTAATAAGGCCAGTCTACCTTCCTTTGTACTTTACGCTTAGTCTTCTGTCATTCAAGACCCCATTAGTTCGTCAACCATTAGTTTTTGGGCCCTAGTTTTTACCCATATCCTTAGTTACAAACATCAATAGTTACCAATTTTTATCTTCAGATTCTCTTAGATATCCCTAGTTACCATTAGTCACCAGAATATAGCCACCAGTCATCATTAGTCACTAGTCCCCATTAGTTATTAAAAGTCACTATCAGAATTCAACAACAGTTTAACCTTCGACAGTAAATCCCAAACGTGACAACATGATTGATTAAATATATTTTTCACCTCAAATGATAGATAGAACTCCCATCGGTTGGATCTATATAGTAATCTCATTCATAAAGTCGTTCCACTTTTGGAATGCTAATAATCCTTGTTTCTTTGAATGCCGCTGGCAAGTATTGTTTATTTCACCTTGTTTATTTATAAGAAAATCTTCACAGGCTCAGGAAGAGCAGCATTTAGAGCAGAAGCGAGTGTTAGACTATGATAGTCATGATTCAATTCCCAAGAGAGCGTCCCGTCATCAGACGATAGCTTTAGAGTAAGCCTAGTGCCGCAATGAAAAGGCTTCGTTTGGCCGCCATCGTGCCCTTTTTGGCGACGAATTTTTCGGGTAGTAATAGCTTTATCCTGGGTACAATTGAATGAGTTTGTAAGGCGTCGTGAGTTAGTGCTTCGTTTTCTGAACCGAAAGCCACCGTTTTACCATTTGAGTGCAGCCAGTAGGTCTATAGCCTCAATGATTCCAGACTTATCGAATATGCCATTTTCCTGTCTTTCTGGCCTTGGTTCAAAAGCAACCGGTATCTTATCAATACTAAACACGTACTTAATATTTAATTTGGTTTTTTGAGACTAAAATAAATCAAAATCAGCTCATTTCCAATATTTCAAATGACAGATTGTTCTTATATTGGTCAGTTCCAATCTCTGATCTCTGATAGAAATTTATCTCAAGAATCGTAAGATGGCTTTTTTTGCTTTTTTGAATGCCTTGAGCAAGCTTTCATCAGCTTGCCTTGTTGTTTGCAGAAAATTCATTTAGGGCACACCGGGAGCCACTGTTGGAATAGTACTTTGAAGATTCTAAGGCTTACTTACAAGATGACGAAATTCTGTAAGCAAAAGCAGTTTGTAATTGGGGTGTAAAAATCTGTAAAAATGAGATTGATTGGGAATATGAGGGTATTGGCTTTTGCGCCTGTTGACCTGCGTGGCATTTTCTTTTTTTTTGAATTCATTGAGTATTCAGCCTATCTAGCTACGCTAAGTCTAACTAACAATAGTCTTGTTCTCTTATGTAGATGTCTCGTAATTATCTCGTTTTTATTGATTTGTTTTGCCATCACAAAGTTTATAGCCTTAGTGCCAAGATGCACTCTGTAATTTAAAAGTAGTGAAGTGTGGCTTTTTTTCTTTTATCAGCATTAAATAGAATCCTTAAATTCTTAACCTTTGAAACGATGATTCGTCTCCTTCTGAAACTTTGGGAAATTTGAAGTGTCCTACGGTTTGCTTTGCTCTTTCGAAGTAGTTACAAACGTTGGTTTTTGCTTTTCCCATAATATGCAAGTACGCCAATATATTTTTAACCGCCATTCGAGCCAAGAAATATGATGATTGCGTCTTTCCACTAAATTTTCCGGAGTTGTATGGCTTAGATTTGAAGTTTAGAGTGTGCTTTCTTTCTTGTATTCGGTAGTATTTACTATTGCCCCTTGCACGTCTTTCTTCTTCCTCCCTTAGAGTTTCTTTGTTTCATGAAAATTTTCAATGTTCTACTGAAACGGCTAGTTAGCCGATAGTTCCCTATAGCCCACACTATTGGGTGCAGGCATGGCTCTTGTCAATCAGGGTAGAATTCTTTGAAGATTGAAGAACATGGTGGAATATTCCGAAGACTAAGGAATCTGGTGGAATCTTGTAGAATATTTCATAACTCAGAAAACCAAGAACATCATAGAATATTCTATCATCTAAGTCGAATATTCTAGTGTCAGTACCGCACTCTGATTATGAACAATTAGTAGAACAGCTTTGTATAAATACTTGTATCTCCTGTAAAATAGTTTCCGTGGTTTCAAAATAGTTTTACCATCATTTAATATAATTGCTTCAGCTTATTTACTTGATCGTTTACATCTACAATCAGTGTTTTGGCTTTTTCTTATAGGTATGCAATAGTAGATAGTAGTGTATGTACTTTTACTTAGTATTTTTCTTTGAGCCCACTCCGGGCGAATTTCGATAAATTACTTTGTATCGGATAGTCATTTAACCATTTTGATGGCTCCCGAATCAGTGCCAAAGAGGGCTCTGGTCAGATCTCTGTAAGATTTCGGTGCTTTGGGAAGTTTGATTGTAGGCTTTCTACAGAGTAGGATGCGACGACTAGATTTGAGCTCGCCGTAACTACAAAATAAATGAGCTTTGGCATGGTTAGAGCATTCATAGTAAGTAGCGAAATCACCGTGTCCTAAGCGCGCAGCATAAATTTGTGTGACAATAGGGCGTGCAAGTGAAAGCTCTTTAGGACATCCATCTTGTAACTCAATACCTAGTATTTTGTATCTGAAGGAAAAATTATCTTCCTAATATCTCTTAAAATCTTTAACATCTTGGTTTTAGTCCAGGATTTGGCGGTCATTGTGGAGAGTGGGAGGGTCTATAGAGGGATCATATTTTGTTCTTCACTAGCTGTTCTATCTGCTTATATATTACCGAGGATACGTGCATTCCCAGGGGCCTAGTAAACTATGACTTTGCCTGGAATAGTGCGAGGAAGATGCGAGCGATTAGGCCATTCAGATGCTTCCCTGAAAAAGAGTATAAATTTAGATTGGGAGGAACAGATAGATGCGACATGCAGACTATTGAGTAAAATCCATGAATTATTGGAAAAGCGTAAAGATGATGGTTTCAAAGCTGTTTCTAGTGTAGCTAAAGCAGCAAAGACTACAGCAGCAAATGTAATTAGTGATGAACTGAGTGGAATGCATTTCCTAGCCACAAGTCGTCCGGCTTAATAAATTACTAACCCGCCACCGCAACTATTGGATATGGAGAGGACTCGCATCTCCCACCATCGTGTATGCTACGAGATCATGAGGGGGGACATTAGCGAGGAAAGAATTTCGGGATCGGGTAACTCGTTTTAAATTAGTGTGGTAGCCTTCTTTTGTAGTCCACGGTGGGTGAAGAAGGGATTTTATACTCTCTGTTTTTGGAAAAATTAAATATGCTGTTAAAGAAGCGGGAAACACATCGTTTGATATACAGTGTCCACAGGAGTCATCGGCGTAAAGAATGAAAAGAATCTAGTCGATAAATACGGGGAGCTGCTTGGCGGGCAATTGAATCGAGGTGAATCTCTGGGGGGTTAATCCTGTTTCGCAGAATAGAATTGGAATGGGGGTCGTTCTGAAGACTGTAAGGATAGCTCTAACGCCTGTTAATGCTACTTTACACAGGAGAGATAAGTATCCTTTGACACGATTGGATATGCTACGTACAGACTTAGAAATCTCTCTTTAGCCTGGCCAACAGGTTTCGCCCGATACTAAGCTATTGGTGGCACACACACGATAGTGGCTCGTCTAAGCACTCAAGGTGGCACTCCGCTCGCGAAATTTCCTAAACTCTTGAGTGCATTTGTATTCTTTAGTGCCTTTCCAGTAAGGAAAAAAGTGTGCCATCTGAAAGTATTATTTTTGTCAAAATATACACTAAGCCTTCTGGTGTAGGGGTGCTTTGGACCTTCAGCTACAGATAAGTTGGCTAATTTGACAACTGGAGTAGAGAGGGGATCTCTATCAGATCACTTTCGTGAAAAATGTTGTAGTTTAGTTTTTGAAGGATCAAATGTAATACCTTCTTCTTGGCCCCAGGATATGGCTTCTTTGATCGATTTAGTCAAGGATATACAATTTTCTTCAAGTGTGTTATAAGTTGCGAGTAATGCTATATCATCAGCCTATCCGAACCTCTTTGAATTGTTACTCGTTTTGAATAGAACCATTTAGAGTATAAAAAGTATAGGAGAAATAGGGAGCCCTAGGGGAGTACACAACTGATGCTAACTTTAGGGCCGATCTCACCGTCTAATCGAATCTGCATAGTACGATCAGTCGCAAAAGACCCTACCCACCTGACAAGATTATCTGGCCATCCTTGTTCATGTAAACGCAGTATAAGTCTACGAGGTAAAACAGCGTCAAAAGCCCCTTTAAAATCAAGTTGAATCGTACTTGTAGTGCATCCTTCATTAAGGACTCTTTCGGAATATTGAGTTAGACACGTGGTGAGATCTATGGCAGACCTGCACGATGGGGCTTCAAATTACTGGCTGGCGATGACTCTATTTTTAAGTGCCATCCAGGCCATGCGTTTTGCCAATATCCTTTCGATACCTGTCGGTTTACTATGTGAGCCTAGGTGTTAATAATTAGTATTTACGTATCTTCTTTATTATCTGGTAGCTTAAACCGGCTATTCAGGTCCTTAAGCTTTGCAGTGCAAAGAGAAAGGATCTTCTATCTTAATATTTCACACTAAATATAGAGGTACTGTAGTAACACCTAACAAGATATTATCTTCAAACTGTTCGATTACTAAAGTGCTTACTATCTTCTATCTTGCAGATGCAGATGCTAGTATACTTAAGGATAGCAGTTGTAATTTCATCTGCTCCAGGGACAGTGTTACCAGCGCAGAATATAAAATCTTTGACTTCCACGAGTGTGATTGGTTTGATAGGTAGTGTGTGTGAGGTGACTTCGGGTGAGTCCATGGGGATATCTCCTGCTTCGGCTGTGTTGATGAGGAGTTTAGTCATAAGAGCCTCCCTTTTTTCTACTAATGTAGTAGCGAGTGGACGTTACGAATATCTAAGATCTTTTAATAGGACTGAGCAATACGCCCTAACGGATTTATGCCAGTTTGTTATGGCGAAAATAACTTTTCCATTATTAGCATGTTCCATCTTTGCTCTGAAATTTTCCTCTTTGACTTTCTTTATGACCTTTCGGTAAGACTTATTTACCTCTCTTAATTCTCTTTCATCAAGGGTATATCTAGTAACAGCCTTACATTTATGTCGGGCTGTCCTACAATTGTTGTTCCACCATAAATTCCGTATCCCACGTCCATAAGACCGCTTTGCTGCACTGTAGTGAGCTGAGCAAATAGCCTCTGTTATTTCCTCCGAAAATTTATCTAATATACTGTAACTTAAGGATATGTGAGGTTCTCTGATCCCGGTAATTGATTTCCTGAGCATTATTAAGAACAGCTCAACATCCAACGTATCTTTTCGCAATTTTTGCTCCGAGATATAATGATTTCCCCAAGCAACTCTGGTTAGAGGTGGAAAATAATCAGATGTCGCAACTAAATGATTAGCAATACAACATATTTTTCCCCAGTAATAGACCGGAAACCCAGGCTAGATCTAGTACGTTACCCTTGTTATGTATAGCCTTGTCTACACGAGGAGAGAGAAATTTCTATTATCGGCCCATTTCACTAATTCTTCAGCGTCTGTGGATAGGCCTTATGGCCAATAAGACTGCCAGCTGATTTAATGAAAGTTGATATCTCCCTGAAGGAGGCAGCTACCTTGAAATACTGACAGGGGGAGTGTATAAACTGTCTTTGTATGGCAAGAAGTTTTAGGTCTAAGATAGTCGAAGGGGTAAGGACCGTGACAATGAATACATTTGGGAGGGCAAGTATGGTTACCGTTAGCTGCACAGAGATTTACGTACCCGGTTTCTGTGTGTTTAGAAAAGCTTCAGAGATAAAATCTTAGAGAAGATTCGCAGGTTTGACTGTTGTGCCAAAGCCAACAGCAAGAGCACTGAATTTTAATTTGTCGCCGAGGAAGTTCTCTAGTGACGATTCGTCAACCAAATAAGTAAAGAAGAGGAGGAAGACGTTTTAGGTTTCTGGAAAAACGAGAAATCCAAGATATAGATTTAATGTGAGGATGAAGGTTATTATCTTGAAAGGATGTTACAATAACTAGCTTAACTCAGTGACAGTAGTCAGTGCTTCGGTCATAGATATCGCAGTGACTGGTTAAAGCTGGTGCTCGAAATCTTCGTTTATTGGCCGTAGTTCCTGGGAACATTTTGGATCCGATAGGAAGTCCAGGACGTAGACTTCTCGACAGTTACATTACGAAAAAACCCTATTGAGGAAATCTTATCTTGAAGGGCAGAGAGCAAATACTGACTTAGTTGACTAAACATTAACTAGAAGTTGGCTGTCTGTGCCAAGGCTAGACTTCAAATGAGTTAATAGTGTATATGGTTGGAGTGACCGTAGTTTATCTCCCTCGGGAAGATGGATAAAAAGGCGATCATTATCTCGAGTTATTATTAATTTTCCTGATCTTTTATGGTTACTATTGGAACAAGTTGGGTTCTTTTTGTTTACGGCAAAAGCTGATGATGCTAGTCCGCCTCGTGCTGCTGCGGTAGCGTAAGTAGGGAGTTGTAGACAGGCCGTAGGTCTATGAAGAGTTGAATTATTCGTGATTTCCGTAAGCTTGGCATGTATGCCGCGTGTATAAGACTCGAAATAAGTCGAAGCGACTGCGACTAGATCCTTGCAGAAAGCATGGAAGGCTTACTACTGTCTGGCAGGCAAGTCCGAGACAAATAGGGAAGAGCACTGGAAAACAATGGCGGATAAGATGGAACTGAACAATATTTCAGCTTCCATAGTTCGTTTAATTGAAGATTGGAGGCTCTTTACAAGCGCTTCATGTATAGGGCCAGTTTGGACATCCTCTTTTGTTGGAAGAGAATTATCATAATCTAGACTTATGTTATCACCTAGTTCTTGGCCGTACTCTCAGCTATTTAAGTCTAGCATATTCAAAGTATTAGGGTGAGTTGAATTTGATTGCCTCGTACTGTTGGATCTTCATATATTTTATTACGTACAGAGGAAGCAAAAGAATCTTCATCGGCATCGTTCAGATCAGGGTCTCTAGTAATTAGGTGGGGTTTTTATGAGAAGAAATCACTGAACATTTCAAAAGATCTAGCTAGATTTGTTGTCATAGGTAGAAATAGGCAGTGCCCTTCAATTATGATTGAGTCTGCCTTTCTAGTTGGTGATTCAGGATTTACATCTTCATTTGGAACGTTATTTACAATCGTTCTTCCAGGAGCTTTGACAGCTTAAGCATCTTTTCGACAGCTGCAGCCTATCGCTGAGTTTTAATCTTATGATTTGATGATCGAGCTTTAAGTGCGATGAACTTGTTTGTCATGCTCGTCATGGAAGTCGTTTTCGAAACGCAATTCGCAGGATCGGGAGGGTCAAGGGGCACACGTTTAATCATATTTGGTGCCATCGGGGTTGAATCTAAGTAATCTTTTTTACAGTAATACTTATATTTTAACAGTGATTTTTAAAGTTGCAATGGATCGTAATCTTGTTCATAGATCAATCTCAACGAAGATATATTTTGCGTTTGGGGTGTAATATTATTAACATTTAACGCCAAGCAGGCACACAGGCTAAGCCCGGCCTCTAAGCCCTCTAAAGAGCGATTGGAGTGAGTGAGTGGCAATATCACGTGCATAGCGCACAGACTCGACATTTTTTGACCCAATTTTGTTTGTTGTCTTGAGGTCATGTGTTATGTGATGATGAGTATTTAAGCTGTTAAGATTCAATAACAATAAGGTTTTCAAAAATGGAAAAGTCATGCAAAAATTCCTTGCTTTCGCTTATCTTAAGAGTTGACATATACACCAATTGGCTAGCCAAAAAGTGAGTGTCCAATCATCGCTAGAGCTCGACCATTTTGTAAGATCGGCAGTACAACAGAGCCGCAGTCCGACTATATCCCTGTAACGAATGAATTGACTGCACTTTATTTTCCCAATCCTACATGGTCGACCAATTTTTCTTCTTTATAACAATTATTCTCGCCTCTTTGAAATATTCTCTTGAGCCAACTCACCCTTTCCATCGTAATATCGTAATAATGACCGCGGTTCGTAGGTCTATCGAAAGACGTGAACGCAAAGCATTAAGGTCATGGTATTTTCAACAAGATCCACGACCGTCACATAAAGAGTGTATAGCATGGTTCGAAGGAGAATTCCACCACAAACTCTGTCAGTCAACAATCTCCGAGTCTCTTAGCGAACGCTATTCATATCTGGACAATCCGCTTCCATCATTTTCAGATACACATCGTCGCTCACGACCATCACAGTGGCCTATTCTCGAGCGCATCCTTTTCGAATGGCAACAGTCTCTTCAACAACAAGGCAATTTACCAACAGGAGAACTTCTCATTGCAAAGGCAAACGAAATATGGTCGAAAATTCCTCAGTATCGTGATCGTCCTCAGCCCAAGTTTAGCGCTGGCTGGCTATCTAAATTCAAGGCTCGGCATCAAATTAAGAAGAAACAGAGACGCCATAGTGAAGCTGTTTGCATGTCAACCCCATCAATAGCAACAACAACACCCTACAATGAAGGCAATAATTTACAATCAATGCCTGGCGAAAGCCAAGAAGATATAAATTTGAATCGCAATTCGATAGAAGGGATACCAATAGAAGATTTAGTCTCTAAAAATATATCAAACGAAGCGCAAAGATTGGAATATTCTTCGAATGTAGTTAAAGAAAATCAACCAAAAATTCCTTCGCGAGAAGAAGCACTTAGTGCTCTACAAACTGTACTCTTATATAAGCAGAATCAACAAACTACACAGCAATGGGAACTTCAACTCTTACTTAAAGTGGAGCAAGAACTTCAGCAAGCAATACAAGATGACATGAACCAAACTACTCTTGATCGCTGGCTATTGTAACAACAATCATCTTAAAAAACGAAACATAATTCTTGTTAAAATAAAGGGTAATCTATATATATTATTTAATTATTGGACGCTTTAGTACTTGATAGTTAGCATAGGAAAAAAATAACCGGATTGGAAAAAAAAAGTAATCATATTACTGATGTTTCTACGAGAGAGACGCATTTCTGAGCCGGCATTGTAATTATTTAATCTACCAAAACAGTACTTTATTCAAGTACATTAGTACTGATTTAGGCAAAATATGATCAGCAATCCGAACTTTTCATAACATCTGGCAGTGTAGAAAATTAGAATAAAACATACCAAAAATTGATGTAAAATCGCCTGTAACCTGTACCCCCTGATAGATTTATGACTAATAAATAGTATTGCTATTTTTGGTCAAACTTGAATCGTGAACAAAATCTACATTAATTATTGTGAAATCAATTTTCAATACTTCAAATTCAAAAAAATAATCAATTTTAAGACTAATTATTCAAAGTTAGTAATTAAATACTTCATATTTATTCTGTCTACGCCAATAACGATCAGACAGCGCTTTTTCATATCCTGAACTAGTTCCATGAGCTAACTCTTCGGATTTAACAATTCGCACATCTAGAACAACAAGACAACGGAGTTGTACACGAGTGTAATTAATTAATAAAAGAAATGCCGCTCATGAGACATAAAAAGATCCTTCAGGGTACAACTTGTCAATTCTCGCACCACAAAAATACGCTAACTTCAACCCATTATAACGATAAGGCAATCGTAATTGCGGACACCAAAACTGTGGACTACAGTCCCGGCTACTTAACAATAAATATGATAATTGACTCTAAAAAAAAGAGTGCTCAGACGCTAGTAAATTGCAAAATTTTGGTCGTAGAGATAGATGCTGAAAAACTCAAAATAGGGGTTTCAACATTTTGAAGGCACTGTAATAGATAATAGATACTGACGCTGCCCATTACTCAATCGAAGGAGATGAGAAATAGATGGCACTTCAGAAATCCCAAGATGTCCCTATAAAAAACTCTACGAGTGGTACAGTAATTGTGCAATTTAGGATTGGCTCCACTTCACCAATCAAAATTGAAATACCAAAAAGTATGGTACAGTTCCACACAATTACACCACTGTTTCTTTGAGAGATATAGACAGAAATGTTACATGTTATAAAATCTCACAAATACAACGGGGAGAAATATTTCCCTGACGTAAGACATGCATTTTTAACGGAAAGTAATTATCTTATTACTAATATAACTACCAGTGGGACTTTTCACACTTCGCTGTCGCTTAGGGTCCGAAGGGTAATACTATATATCTCTCTGAATCCAATTTAGGTCAACTATACAGATGATAGGCTGCAAAATTACTGTGGTCTATCCTAGCAGCTATGAGATTGTGCATAAGTCATCAAGGTAGAGAGAACTCTGGAGATTTCCGGTGCTGCACCTGTAGATCTAGATCTTGGTATCGAGATGGACAAATTACAAACTATCGACCATCATTCTTCAATTAGTATACAAAAGTTGATAACCGACCTTGTGTTCGAGCTTTTTTTTATAGTGTACAATGCCTGAGACAATGTCTATCACTAACCGTTTAGAAAGAGCACCAAATTATTTCAGGCCTACGACCTCAGAAGTTGATAGCGAGGTAAGACATCCTCATAGCTATTAACCTCTGGAGCCCTTTCCCAATACATGAAAGAAGAGTTATAGATCTCCAACCTTTTATTGACGAAAGGTCACCCCCTGTCTTTGGAAAGAATTTTATCTCTGCGAGCTTAAAGCATTTAGAGTGAAATCCAATTCTAAAGCATGCTCGAAATAGATGAGTCATAAAAGGATCTTTCGAGTCCTTGCAGGCAGCAAGTAGATCCATAGATACTCCATCGGCTCAATGATAGGTTTTACTTCTACCTATGGTGCATTTATGTACCTCTAACTCATTAAGCACATCCTTCCATGGAATAAGTGCCTCCATGTTAGTTTACAAGGAGATACATTATCAGTGACTTGATATCTTGCAAGTATACGACCTCGTAGAATGCAAGTCAGTTCTTGATTTGAGATGAGCTTTCAATTATTCCAGGGAGGTGTGCGTAAATTGCGAGTGGTTATCCAACGCAAGAGTTTGAAAGCATCCTTTGAGGACACCATACCACCAAACTACTCTTTCTAATGTTTTATCTTTGCGGCAGCTACTAATTTCCTATAATTTTTGTCTTGCAGAAAACGTACTGAGTCATTGAGGGTCGCTTTGCATTGTGATTATATATTCTTGCACTCCGAAGTCCATTATGGCGCAGATTTACCCTTTCCACGGTTTAGGGAGCTGCCAACGGCTGTAATTGCGTCTCTAATTACTCTACAACCGTTTCTATCTTTTTAGTTGAGTCTAGGAATTGTCTCTATGGAATCCATTGTGGGATTAGTTTTGGATAGTGTGTAAGTTTGTCTTTAGACACTCGAATGAGAGCCTTACGAGGAGCTATGTATTGTTTTTCTTTTTGATATTGGATTAAACCGCAGATTGGGAGGTATTTGCTAGTCACATATTCTTCACCGTCAACTCTTGCATAAGATACAAAAGTTTTTGGTCTTGCTAAGTCTAAAGTGTTTCTAGTACGACACATTGCTTCTCATATTGTGAGACATGTCAAATAATTTTCCTCAACCCTATTTTTAATTTCGATACCTTGTTCGACGAGTTTACAACACCCAGCTGCCATGCCCAATGAACTGAATTAAAGTCGCCTTTAGCAACTGACTGAGTGGGAAGAATCCAATCTAACAAAAGGTAGAACAACTTCATCATTGTGTGGTTCCTTGTACACGTTGAGGAAGGTGATCCTAATAACTACTACCCAATAATTGTCAGCAGTAAGGGAAAAAGATGGAAAGATTTGAGATGCTGATATCTCTCTTGCATTTTTTTGAGTCTAGGTAACAACTCGGGGCTCCGCTTCGTTCGTACCATATGGGAGATATCGATCGAAAAAAGGGGGAGATTCGGTGTGTTCTGTCCACCACGGTTCTTGTATGAACAAGAAATTAAGTTGGAACTCACAAGTGTGAACTAGCGCAATTTCTTGCGTAGTACCTCCTCTTCCTACATTAATAGATATAAGACGAAGATTTTTTAGGGGGGGAGGAATTGCTCTATGAGAAGCTCCTCATAAACGTATTTTCACACAAGATGAGGTTGCAACTGCTGCTATATTTGAATTATTAACGCTGGTATTGAAAATCTGACTAATATCAGGTGTTTTAATGACTCCATCTGAGTGCTTAGTACCAACAGCCCAGGCCTTTATTCATACAGCAGCTTGTTACTCGCGATCACCAATTTTTCGATAAAATTTCAATTGATCTTTTGTTGGTTTGCTGGAACGTGTTGGTTTAGCCAAATACCAATGACAGGACTGTCTGGGCAGTGGGGGCCACCACAGTTCCAACTTCTTGTAGCAGCCATACGCACATTTTGCGAATGTATAGTTGAGCCATAGTTCCCACAGGATGGTACAAGTGAGCTGGTAGAAGTACTATGATGGTCACTGCATCGCTTACAGAATTCAATTTTTTTTTTCTTTCTAGAATTCCTGGTAACCCCAGATCCGACAAACACCCTAAATCCATTGCGATGAGTCCCTGAAAAAAGGGTTACCAGGCTCTGTGTGGGGTTTATAGGCTTGTGGAACCATATTGTTTTACGAACGTAGAGCATTTAGTTGAAACTCACTCAATCCCATTAGCAAGCATAGATTTTGCAACTTCAACTTGACTTTCTAGCATTGTGATCGATCTTGGAATTGTAGGCACAAGAATAGGGATCCAGTTAAAGGCAGCCTCCAGGGTCGGATAGGACATAGTAGTCCCCCAGCGGTGGCAATGAGTTATTCTCTTGATTAGTTGCTAGATGGACTTTTGTTGAATCCTGCACCAACTGGTTTGATAAGACCAATAAAGGATAGTGAGACTGACAGACGCTTGAAAATAACCTCTCTAAGACCGACCTGTGCTATCGACATTACTGTATTGTATTGTATTTATTCGTGCTATCTTGAGTCAAAGACTATCTATCACAACACTAGGGCTCCTCTCTGACCTAGGCCACACCTTGCTTGTGCTCCTATCCCCTATAACTATTGCAGAAACATTGATCCACGACGGGTAGCCATTTGACTCAGTTCTCAGTTAATACCCGTAGAATTCAATTACTTTTTCTATAGAACCTTCTGTCCCCCCAAAGATTAAGAAGAGCAGCCATCAAAAGTCTCAAAAAACCTGCAACCCCAGCCAGGCGAGGCCTGGACACTGTCTTCATCCCCTTGATATTCTATTAACTAAGTGTATGATTATAATCATTACTAAAATTTGATTTTGTCTTTTACACTAATATCTATCAGTAAGAAATGAGAACATGGATAGTACTCTGCATCTGACTTGGAGTAATCAACAACTCCAAGCTAGCCTCGGATTATAGACTCCTACTGTTCCACTACAATATATCTTCCACATAATCTAAATCAACCCTACTAGCTCATTGCTTTAGTTTAATTCCTCAGTTAATAACAAAACCGAGATATATGATAAAGTTGACTACGTTATCACTCTATAAAAGGCCAAGCTCGGATGTTCCCTATCCCAAAAATATGGTGAGTCCTGAACTATGGGTCTCATCATATAACATCTTGTAACTCTTATCTTTTTATAAGATGGTGAGGGCGTCATGGATTGTAGCTAGATCTATAATTTCTCTTCAATAGGATGTATTGACTAAAGTGTTGCAAGTAAATCAATGTCTTGGTTGAATCTTCATGAAAAAATGGGAAGTAACGTACAGCCGAGAATTTTGCAGGGATATTAAAATTAGGGTTGAAATACGATCTAATTAAGAAATTAGAAATTAGCGCCAACCTACATTTCTCGATAGACGTCTTACAGAATTCATCTTGAATGTCCACCTTAATCCTTCATCATCGACTCAGCTTTGTTTTCCCGTGTGCCGATTTCACTCATTTGGAACCAAACTAGAATTTCTTCCCTCAAGAAATGAGTTTGTCTCAGAAATCTCTCATCTACTCTTTTCGGAATCAATTAATACGACATCAAAATTGCCAAGTCTCTATGACTGTACTAGTGGACATCGGAACGACTTGAAGGGAAATTGATCTAAAATTTAGCACTACCTGAAGATAGGTTGGATCTAGCAAATGAAAGACAGCAATCCTAAGACTTTCTTGATGTAATCGTTAAGGCTGTTTGGGAGCGAGTAACACCTTAGTAACTTGCTGGGCTCATTGAAAGGATGCTAGAAAGATGTGAGGCAATAATGACTGTGAGATGAGATCATACCAATTATAAAAATCTCCAGCCTTTATGTCATATTTTATAATCTGAATCCATTACTCAAATAGTTCAACCCATGAATGATTTTAAGTAAATTATCGTTCTCTTGCATTTTGGTGATTGACAAGTACAGTATCTCGGCTTTTCTCTGACATTTTTTGACAGGTTGCAGATCGTGTCCAGGCAGGCTTGGATAAAAGCAAATTACGACTTTGGTTAAGTCTCACATACAGTTTGGTTAAGTCTCACATACAGCTAACTCGATTAGGAATATACTGTGAAAAATTGCCAAATTGGGATTTTATGTGCAACTCAAGACCTATTAATACATTAATTCCTGTTTCATAACTTCTAATAGGTATGGATAAATCCGCATAGTAAGTACCCACTGAACTCCGCAGATAATCGCGCCTTGTTTGTTTACATTGTTGTTTACATCTAGCTACTGATTCCCTCCATTTCACTTCACCAATATCATAACTCAACCACT
>PEDP01000976.1:0-15199 GCA_002918395.1 Erysiphe pulchra | reverse complement strand
CGCTGAAGATTCTACATTTGGGATTTCACTGGGTTTTGAGGATGATGGAGGTACTGGGGTTTGATCTTTGGATTTTAATTGCTCTTGCATCAATGATAATATGCTCATCATATTATTTTGTATTGTATTTATCTGGGCTTCCCTTTGTCTATCACGTTCTTCTATTCGATTGAGTAAAGCCCTTAAATCTAAAACTTCAGATCTGTCACCAGCTGACGGGGCGAGCCCATTATCCGATTCGTATTCCATTCCTTCTACTATATGAGCCATAGTATCCGTGAAAATGTGTAGTAAAGAGTCGTTATCTTCTTCTGCCGTATTAAAGGAATTCTCAATTTCTTCACTCTCCGTTTTTGTAGTGTCGCTGGGCGTTGATTGTACTACGAAAGTTGTCATACACTACTTGCATAATATCAAAATCTTAGATTTGCCCTAAGCTACTAAAAAAGGTAGTAATATGCTTAATAACGGGTGTTATAGAAGAAAATTAGAGATTCTAGATTAAAATGTGAAAGTTACCATGTTGGTCTAGAAATTCAATTGATTAATCTAGAAAAAAGATAAGACATTCAGTCTTTACAGGAAACAAAATAAGTGTGCTCTATAACTCCCTTAGACTAATTAGGTCTAGCGTTTATCGCGTCTAACTTCGAATAGTCATATCGCGCGTCGAGCTAACTAGAAATTGGAATGACCACTTAAAGGAGGCTTAGGTAATAATCCGCCTAAGCCCAACAAACGGTTGAAGCGTAACACCTAGAGATGAAGTCAAAAAAATAACAAGTCTCCATGCCTCGACTCCTAACTTCTTTTCCTATCATAACCATTCGTAGTATCTTTTAAATTACTCTATCTCGCATATCAATATTTGAGCCACTCACAATGGTAGCCTTGATCTTGTGGATCTATCTGCAAGTTAACCAAAACTCAACTTGGTGTTGCTTTCCAGGCATAATTAGAACAAGCAACCCCACCAAGTTATTTTAAATGGAAAAAAAAAACGCAGAAGCAATGTTTCAACGTTTGATCAAAGCTAGTCGGTTAATTTGAATTTCGAATACAGTATTTGATTAATGTACGATAAGACATTAAAGATGGTATGTAAATTTTACTGTTGGGGGGGGGGTTGGCCAATTCCAGAGGTGCTAGTTGAAATGTGAGTGTTGAGTTTGAAAAAATAATAAATTCGCTGCGTTGAAGTCTGACGCATCGAGAAAACAAATCACATGATAGTTTTGCAGGGATTATGGGTACACTTGTCTACTTACAACCTTATCTCACATGGCAACCATCAAATCAACAAACCTTCCTTTCAGCTCATTAAATGAAGAGAAATGTGGCTAAATCGTCAGTTAGATTGAAGTCCTCTACTTTTTTTTTGTTTTTTTCCTCAAACCTCTCTTTTTTGAGTTACTAAAAGTATTTGTGACCTTCCCCCCTTTCCCTATCTAAAGAATCAATCAAACATGAAGGCCAAAATCCTGAATTGGAATGCAGTAGCCATTTGGCGATGGGATATTGATGATGATGATGTTTGTGGTATTTGCCAGGCGCAGTTTGATGCGACATGTCCGACATGTAAATATCCTGGGGATGAGTGCGAGTTACGTATGTCGCTGTCCACTGATGATGAAGGAGTTTTCTGATGCTCACGCTGCTGTTCTAGTTTCTGGGGTGTGCGGGCATAGTTTCCATCTCGTTTGTTCCCCCCCCATCAAATATCTCTACACCTGAATCAAGTCTATGTTTTACTTAATAATTCAAAATAGCATTGTATCACTGAATGGATTAAACAAGAATCTTCCAAAGGACAATGTCCGATGTGTAGGCAGAGTAAGCATGGGAGTTGCCAATCTTTTCTTTTTCTTTTTCCACGAGGGGAACAATATATTAACGGTCATAGAATTTGAACAGAATAACAACAAGGGACAAATTGGAACTTGAGTAGAAGAGGAACAATGAAGGAAGGACAAAAATGAAAATCTTCATTTTAGTCTTGTAGAAAACTCTGTCTGATTGGAGTCCTTTGAAAAAGTGGTACGGAACTTATAATTTTTAGTAGGTGAAGAGGAATTTAGAGCTCATGGCACAAAAAAGATAGAAAAATAACAATGTCTCTCATACTTCGCTGGAAAGTAGTCACATACAAAGTAGTTTGTTTTAAACCTGTACCTCTATTTACACCTTGCCCAGTTGCTAGGCCGACGACTATCTTAATTCAATTGTTACAAACATCCACATCCACATCCATTTCAATATTTGATTATCATCATTAATAGCATATAATCACGGTTACTATTATTAATCAAACAAGCTCGATTAAGTTGACTATTGTCGAACGTTGAGCTAGAAAATCCATGAAATTTTGGTTTGTTAAAGCTGTATCGGATTAAAAGGCAGCAGCAGCATTTCAACAAATATATCAGAAGGAGCTAGCAGGACTGGTTATGGGTATCTCAAATTGGATTTACATGAATCGCTCGTTCTACTGTCTTTTTAGCTGTCCTTACAGTTCAGCTTTCTTGTTTCTCTCTCGCTCGTCTGTTTCACGCTTGGATTTTTATAATTCTTTCTAAAGTTTTTTTTGCTAAATTTTCTCCCTTGTATTTAGGGGATTTTCTGTTCGTTTAAGTCCAGGTAGAGCCAGACGGGATCACGCTATTTACATGCTCCGATCATTACCACTAAGTGAATCAGTCAACGGAATTGTAGCTAATTATTCGATCCAAAAAAAAATAGAGTACAACTAAGCTACAAAAAAGATAAGACTTCAAACCGTAATGGTGACTGCCTGTAGCCGCAATTTCAATTTTCGTGATACTTACTCATAGCAAAGGATGAGTCGTTTGATCGGCATTCAAAAAACTTGGGTTCAATTAGTTCTTACACCAAAAGACTTTGAGACATCGGTCTTTTCAATTTACGGGATAATATTATGATAATTTCACTCCATTTTAAAAATAAGTGACGCATTTTTAAATTTCGACAAATTTTAATTTAAAGAGTAGGACCAAGACTTTGTAAGTCATAGTGCCTCTCGATAGTTGAATTATTATGTTAGGTTCTTCTTGCCATACTTTGTTTGCGAAGGAACAGTCTCCTTTCCCGGAAGCATCACATAGGTGATTTATGAAAGGCTAATTTACAAATACATAACTTTTAGGCGCGGAGTCGCTCGATGTTCGCATGCGATGAAATTTTACTTGAAAGTTTTGTCCCTTCTTAACATCTACAGGAGGGTAGGTGCGTTGTCTCTCTATGACCTCAGCAGCACTCAAGTACTTCCATATCAAATTCGTATCATAAAATGGGGAATTAATATCGAAAAAAGAACATAGAAATCAAATAAGCGACTAGATGCCTTCTGTTTTCTTTTTTTTTTGTTCAACTTTCAATAAGAGAGCACGGTTTATGTGTGGTAGAACTCCTCCGAATGCTATAGTGGCACGAATCAATGTATCTAATTCTTCGTCACCGCGAATAGCGAGTTGAAGATGACGAGGAGTGATTCTTTTCACTTTGAGATCTTTCGCCGCGTTCTAAACCCTAAGTTTAGTAGATTCTCTTGATAGATAAAGTCTAGATTTTAACTTACGCCTGCTAGCTCAAGGACTTCTGCCGTTAAATACTCGAGGATTGCCGTTACATATACTGCGGCCTTTGCACCGACTCGCATCTTATTCTGTGTGTTATTCTTGAGAAAGCGCTTTACTCGACCGCAAGGAAACTTTTAGATTATCACGTTAGTATATCGTTGAAAGGTATTGACTTATCATTTGAAATGATAAATAATACATCTAGAGCTTTCGCAAAATAAATAAACGCGCCATGAAATTGATAATCAAGCAGCTCTGCCACGGCTTACTTAGAAAAGCTAAATTAAAGAGCTTTGGCGGTAACATTAATAATTATTCGTATCAAAATCAACATAAAATTTCACTTACGATTAATCCGGCTTTGGTAGAATGGCTTTGCTGTTTCTTCACTTCATCGGTACTTGTTTTACCGCCAGAACTCTTTCCACCGGCAGATTTTCCCTTGCCACTGGTCATCTTTGAATTTATATTTCGATATTTTTTACTCGTTTTATATATGATTGATGACGAATGGGGATAAAAATTTGGCGTTTCGTTAAAAATTGATGACTGTTGTAGTAATAAGATTCATCGGTATGCGTAACGCGTGGAGAATATATTACATTGCAGCCCAGCCATCCCCACTTACTCAGCGCGGTAAGCGAGGTTCGGTTTTGGGAAGAAGAGCGATAATATGTCGAAGATATGTGCTGTCAACCCATGATTGCTTTGAAGAATCGCGTTAATTAAATCGAGAGTATCCTTATGAAGTTTTGAAAATGCTAAAAGAAAGTGTAAGCCATAATATAGGTTCTAGAAATTTTTGTATCAGCATTCATTCATGATCTTAACTTCCGGAGAATTATACGACAGAAGAGCATGGTAAGTTCATATATAGCTATAATTGTATAAAGAGACGACTTACTATAAAGTTTTTTGAATCTTAGATTAAGCCTGTTGGTGACTAGAAGCAAAATCTTGTGATAGGCATAGGCAAACGGTTTGGAAAGGTCAAAATGTGAGTCTGAATTTGTCTTCCCAAGATATGCCTATTAGCCTCAGGCTTAAAATTATTTTAGTCAGCCTCTCCAATGACAGATTTTATCTCAAGCTTTGATTGGTTCAAGCTTCGTATAGAGTAGTGATTTGCTTACTCAGCTGCTACCGATCTGTGTTCAACGTCAGCATATAGTAAAACCCAATTCATTACTTTTTATATCATTCATGTATTTAATCATTGAATCTATCTAGGCCTGTCTTAAGAACCAAAATAACAGAAGTTTTTTGCCTTACGTCATTACCGAAGATAAAGATTGATTGTTTGATTTTTTTCTATTTAACGTCTTTCTACTGTAGTTATTAATTACACCAGACTCAATTGGGAAAAGAACGCTAGAGCTTACTGCTCTAGAAGCCTGAGGCTTCTAACTTCCCTAACTAAAGAAGAAGAAACACACTAAACTAGTGAAGTGACAAATGACTTAAAACATCAGCTTGTCGGTGGAATTATGCGGCTACTGGAAAATATGAGGGCCTGATATTCCCTAAGTGATAAAATTTGCCTTTATAGCATAGAGAGTGAAGTAAGATAAACTGGACCCTGTATAGAAAAGATGGAGCTAGAGTGCCCTGCAACGGGTGTAGGCTTTCTAGCTCTAATATCTGATGGTATCTCGCGTGCTATTCGTGGTGAGAAAGTCTACTCAAATTTTGACGACACACTACGCAACGTCTCGACGACTCTAGCCAATGGTAGAAATACCTACGCAGCAAGAGCAGCTGTAGGAAACAATCAAAGACTAAAAATTTCTGTGTGTGGCCAGCAAAACCCCTAAAGATCAAAGTCATGAAGATAGACGAATCATGATTCGTCTTGGGCATGGTCATGAAGTTCGCAAAGCAGAACCCTTTTTGCTTCGGCGAAAAATACGAAGTTTGATATGTATTGTCTGACGCGTGGCAAGTTCCATCTTGCATAGCTATTTTAGCGCCTACACCGGTGAAAGCAGCGACCCTCCTAAAGATGTAATTGCTCAAAGATATGAAATTGCCGTTGTTGAAAGACAAGAATCTTAGACAACTTTCATATTTGGACCCCTTCCAAAACTTATTACTACAATGCAAGGTGCAAAAGATCCTCTCGATGGACCACTTCTTTTAGAACCTTGAATAGCACGAATCCGTGATGAGGTACCCATGAGACAAGTGGCTTAGACTAAACGATCAGAATCAACAGATCTTACAGGAGATATTTGGATACACGTTCCTGAGCACAAAGCCCATAAATTTCCTTCCCGACTGCAGCTAATCGGGAGTTCGGCCGGTATACAACGGATTCTGGACCGTAAACCAATTCCTACATATGCAAAATGTCACGGGTTTCACGCAACTCGAACTTACGCCCGTAAATTCATGTGCGAACTATGTGGAAAAGAAAAACACAAAGGTGAATGCAGTCATCCAAGACAATGTCTTAATTGTAGAGGCCTACACGATTCTTTGAGTGTTTTTTGAAAAGCTCTTTTTATCATTGTCGGGCGAGTCCCAAGGAGTTCCTCAAATCTTATCCCTATGTGAGGTAGAAAAAGAGGTGAAAGAAATTACACCGATAATACACAAACGGCTTTTGCTGGGTCATGCACTCGAGGTAAAGGAAGTAGTCTAGGAACAGCCTGGTGGAACAATGAATGCAAACTAGTAGCTCGCAAGTACTACACTGCACGTCGCCATGATATCTCAGATATCAAAAAAATGCACCTTCGGGCTGCTGTACGCAGCGCTAAAAAAGATTTCTGGTTAAATAGAATGGAAAAAGTCAATTCCCTCACAGACGTCTAGAAGATTGTCAAACGACATTAACAGCGGGCCCAAATATCAAACACCCCCTGTCCGAGGAGCTAATGACTCAGCAGACGTTTTTTCTCCTGGATCGAAAATAGATCTTTTCAAAACTACGCTTCTTTCTCAACACCTTGGGTCAGAAGTTGTACACGAATCCGTTCCAACCGTCGCTAGTCGGGTAATAAACTAGGAGACGATATCTGAGCAAGAGGTGTTCAATGTTACTTGTCAAGTCATATCAACCACCCCCGGTATAGACGATCTCTCGGCTCAGGTTCTTTATTCTGCATGGCCTATTCTTGGAAAACGAATAACCAATCTCTTTGACCACTATACCAAGCGTGTTGTGCACTCCAAAACTTTCAAACGAGCAGATATCATCATTCTTCCCAAGTCTGGAAAACGTGAACGTGACCGTTCCCATCCGAATTCATATTGCCCTTTCGCTCTTCTTTCGTGTCTAGGTAAGGGTCTTGAATGTCTCCTTGCTTGACGTATTTCATACTGCATCATTTTGGCAATGGGCAGTCTAATACGCATTCTTCATCATAAATAGACTGTACTGTCTATGTTCCAAGAAAATTCCCCTGACCGACCTTTTACAAAACCTTAATCAATGACACGTACACCAAATTGACTTGAGATTTATAACATTATTAGGGTGTAGAGCCTATAAACCACTAAAACCTTAGCTTGGATGATTTAAGGCAAGGACTGCAAAAGACTAGTTCTTAGGCTTTCAAAAATATATATCTAGAAACTTTATCATCTATCAACCACAACATACACCTTCTCTGGGATAGAAATGGATACTAAATTTTACACCTCATTCAGCTTTCAATGAAGCTATAGTCTTCAATGATAAATCTGAACCGAGTTGTCAACAGCCAACATTAAGTTAGGCTGGCACAGAAGACAAGGTAACGAGCGACCGCTTTCATAAATCCAGACTTAGACATATATCTTTATACGGAATTACCCCAGGGCTTTGAAAGAAAAATTCACACAATTCATCTTCTCAAAGTTTTGTACGGACTAAAGCAGTTGGCAGCACTTTGGTATGATCATACCAAATCAACACTCTCAAAACTCTCAAAACTCAGTATCTTTCTAACCATATAAGGTGTTTGCCTTGGCACGAAAAAGTCCAGAAATCTGTTCGTTATAATGTAAGTTGACGACTTTCAGATCATGCGTCCTAATCTTAAGAAAATTGAATTCATTATTAAAGCATCATTTAAGGAGTATAAGTGGAAAACTGCCAACACTAATCTCTTAGGTATGTATTTCAGTAATCTAACTGATAATATTCTTTTACTCTCTCAATTTCAATATGCACGCACGCTGATCTCAAGGTATAGTCTAGTAGACTCTATACCATCGGCTCAGAAGCTGAGTAAATTAACGCAGGACATAAAATACTCGGATACATTTCAAAGCACCCAGATCAAGGCATTCTCCTACTTGTTCTAGAGGTGACACAGAGCTCGTAGCAGTTACAAATGCGGACTTTATAGGAAACCTATTAACAAGCCGATCAACCTTAGGTTTTGTAATTATGCTTTCTTCCAGCTTAACGTGTTTGAGATCACTCTTGCAACAAAAATTTGTTCTTTCAGAATCTGAGGACGGGTATCCCATAGCGATAGAAGCTTGTTAACAGTTACAATGGGTAGTCCCTTTTAAAAGAGAATAACTCTAAAAACTTCGTTGGCGTTAACCTATCCTAATTATACATGTTTATGTCCAAAATATTAGAAGACGACATTCTCACCAGTGTTGTAACAACAATACAATATTGGTAAGTAATTTGTACAATAACACAAATAGATTGGATACTCGATGGGTATAATTATAGAGCACCTTAGACATGTTTATAGAAAGCTACTTTTCACCTTTATTTGAAAAGAAAACCAAAAAATCAATCAATTTACATTCAATTTATCTTTAAACAATCATGACTTATCAATCATTACATTCTACTCGCAAAGTCAGCATCATTGCACTATTTCCTAACTCACAGTTATAATAGTACCTCCCCATCTATCTGTGTCAATTATAACTGCTAGTTGCACTTTAAAAAACAAGTTGCAACACTATTAAACCATCACCTCCTAGTCGAGTAAAAGGCTTTTTCCTTTTTTTTTTTTGGGCTCAATGGATCTACTCGAAATTTTGGAACCCATGTATGTATGCATCATTGACATTGATATTGGTTAACAGCCGACACAGATGGATTTTCTACAATGTGATATTCGCACCGGCACTGTAAGAAGCATCGAACATCCTTAGCATAAAAAGAACGTAGCATAAAATTTCAGAAATAAGTTGATCAAGGAGGTTAGAAGAGATTTGAAGTATTTGTCGTTAGAAAGATTTGACTTTGTCCCCACCTCTCCCCCCAAAAAGAAAAAGATCTTATTGAAATTTTACTTGTAACATGAAATCGAATCTTATTCTTCTTTCTTTTTTTTTTTTTTTCCACGGCTTTTTAAAGAAAATGAAATAGATATGAAAACCTTCATCCCCAAGCATGTAAGAATATCGAGGTGTTGTTCCTAGCTACAGCCTTTAATAAATACCTATCTATATATCTATATAGTTTATCAAAAATACAGATCCAAATAAAAAATCTATGATACTGTTCGTATTCTAAATCTTCAACATGACTTGTGCCCATGACGATAGAATATAGTGCAATATGACACAATGCAATGCAAAAAATAAACCGCTTCTAATGTTTAATCAAATTTATTTGCTGGTTTTTTTTCTATCCTGGATTTTGCATATCCTCAATAAAGTGGTTCGTTGCTTTAAGTTGGTTGTCTCGATAGTCAGCAGCACAATTTCGATGATAAATAAATCGCTATGATGCATGATATTAGTCACATTAACTTCCTAAATCTATTTATATTAATCTAGCTAATCCATCTAGAGATTCCTAGCTTAAAATCGAGTTACAGGAATTAATTATCTGTCTCTGAAATAATTTTGCTATGTGGATTTTATATGTTTTTAGTGTTGGTTAAATAATTTGATAGACCGCTTGTAAAGTTCTACTTCTCTTAGTGAAATACCTCTGACTTCAGAAGCAGGGTGTATATATAAGAGTCGCTGTATTATTTTGTCCATCACAGGATTTCTATAGCTAGATGAGATACTTGTTCCCAATCCCAGCTAATTAATTTGTTAGATAAGGATCTTGTTATTACAGTATATAGAGAAATCTGGCAAAAATACTTGAGTCAATAATCTTGAGTGGTTACAAAAAATAGCAGATTGTTGTGGCTATTTATTTGCAGAATATCGGAAGATTTAGCAAGGTGAAAGATTCGATAAATGCTCTGTATCATATCTCCGCAGAATTTCTCTGAAAATTGAGATTTTAGAATCATAATTTGATAGAACTATAATTTGGGAGGGTAAAAGATTTTAAAATCTCTAGAGCTCATAATTTTTAGGGTTTCAGAGATTCTCGATTGCTCTGAGTAAGACTTCAAGTCCTCTTTCGTTTATTCCTTCATGATTAGAAGCATGATTTAGTGCCCAGGAAACATCACTTCGTAATCCCAAAGGTAAGTAACAACCGCTTTTGGCATTCTCTAGACTTTCCTTAAGTCGACTAGTGTGTTCCCATTCCTTGGCAGCAACTTCGGCTCTATCGATAATTTGGTTTGGAATACCACACATAGCAGCACAATGCATACCAAAACTACTTTCAGCCACGCCATCTTCAAGTTTATAGAGAAAGGTGATGTGACGTTGATCTTCATCAACATGGATTTGCATACGTTTTGCTACAATTTCTGGATGAGTCGCAAATTCACTTGCTAAACTATGATAGTGTGTGGCGAAAAAGCCTATGCAGCCGATATGGGTGGCTATGTGATGTAAGACACTCTGTGCAACTGCGACACCATCATAAGATGATGTACCACGACCTAACTCATCGAGAATGACTAGAGAGCGAGGTGTTGCTTCGGACAAAATTTTTTTTGTTTCATATAGTTCAACAAAAAATGTCGATTGAGCAGCAAATATATTATCATTAGCTCCAAGACGAGACATGATTCGGTCAACAGGAGTGAGGGTTGCCGAAATGGCGGGAACGTAACAGCCAATTTGGGCCATGATAACGGCGATACATGTCTAATAAGTTCTGATATTAGCTACTTCTTGTCTCTAAACTTGAAAATCTTACCATTCGTAGAATTGTTGACTTTCCAGCAGCATTTGCACCAGTCAATAAAGTTATCTTTGCTGTATCACCACCAAGCCTAATATCGTTCGGAATATAATCAGTAACATGGGAAACCATACAGGGATGTCGAAGTTCTTCAAATTGTAAGACACTCTTGTCAGTCTCCACGAATTTGGGCCTACAACAAGGTTCTCCCAGTGATGCTGATGCAGTTGCAATACCTATTAAGCAATCGATTTGTGCTACTATTCTAATCACTTGTTGCCATAATTTGTAATCAAGGTCAAAGCGAGCATAAAATTTCAAAGCAACTTGTTTGACTATCTGACTGTGGGTTTCTCGAGCCTCTTGAAGCTGCCGGATGAGATGCCTAAGCTCAGCAAAATAATATCTTTTAAACTTACCAGCTGATGACATAATTTGCCAATCTTTTGGGACCTTTATTGAAGCTGGAACTTCGAGTTGGTAAATTTCCTTGCCTACATTTTTGTAAGTGATTTGAGAGCCACTTCCTAGATCTTTTCGTTTTTTTTCCAATAAAGATGTTAGTTGCCTTTCGATTTCATAAATTTCCTCTTGGCTATTATCAAATTCTTCTTCAACACCCTTTGTAGGCACTAGTATTTTATGTTCTTTTGCCTTAGAATGATCGAACGCAGTTAACCACCAATCTAATTTCTCCTTTGTGCTTGGTACAGCTCTAAGTAGTCTTGCAATACATCCTTCTCCATTCCTGTAAGATTCTAAAAGATCTATTGTGTATCCAATCTGGCCAAAAGCAGTCACCACTTTAACAAAATCTTCCGGTCGACATGATCCTGCATGAATGCGAGATAATAATCTCTCAAGATCAGGCAATCCGGACATACATTCAGTGAAATGGTCACTAAGGGTACGATCTTTATTGATCATTTCTACAGCATCAAGGCGTTCATTTATTTTCGAAGCATCAGCCAATGGATGACAAACCCATTGTCGGAACATGCGTTTTCCAAACGGTGTCACACACCTATTAATTAAATTGAACAAAGTCCCATTCGAGGTCCCATCAGAAGTATTCGTGAAAACTTCAAGGTTTATGAGAGTTTTCCCATCGAGTACGAGACTTGATCCTTTTTGTATTGGATCGTATGAATTAAAGTTTTTCTGACTAAGTAGACTACGTTCTAGCTTTAAGCTTCTTAAATATTGAACTAAAGCACCAACTGCACTCATTAATAGATCTTTTTCTCTGGATTCAAAAAGTTTTTCTGGCCAAGTATCTTCTCCTTCATTCAGAAAGTATCCACTACACTCAAGTTCTCGACGCGTAATTTCTGCTGTCCAGAATTCTGATTTCGGCTTAAGATAATTCCAAATTGTTGTTGGGTTAGTGTTACACTTTAAGATTCGCATTGCTTTAGATGAAATGGCACCTTTTTCTAGGAGAAGTTCCTGAGGACGGATTTGAGCCACAAGAGTTTCGAACTTTGTAAGATCATCATCATCTACAAATTCTGAAATTAAGAATTGACCTGTGGCAGTATCAACAATAGCAAAGCCAAAAGCTGGTAATTCATCTTGAATTCCCTCCTTAATGGCAATACAATATGTTGCCATATCGTCTTGAAGCATACTCTCTTCTACAAGAGTGCCACTGGTAAGAACACAAGCCAACTCCCGTTTTATTATTTTATCGACGGGTTTTTTTGCCCTGTCTCCCTTCTCTGCTTCTCTCATCTCTTTTCCAAGCGCAGATTCACACTGGTCAACTCTAGCAATCTTAAACCCCTTGGCAACGAATTGAGTTGCCCAATG
Organism: Erysiphe pulchra; assembly: GCA_002918395.1. Taxonomy (NCBI): domain Eukaryota; kingdom Fungi; phylum Ascomycota; class Leotiomycetes; order Helotiales; family Erysiphaceae; genus Erysiphe; species Erysiphe pulchra. The sequence continues at coordinate 2,785 of PEDP01000976.1, read as the reverse complement.
ATTTAGTGATGACTCGGGTACTCCAACCATTCGCATGTTAACTCGGTCTGTAAGCTTGAGATCAAATAGCTGATGTCCAATAGTAGCATCATTTTCGTAAAGCTCATAAAATTTCCCTTTTTTGAAAAAAACAACTGTGTCCCAAAACTTTTGCTTAATTTTCCAATACTGATTTTCAAAAGCTGAAAATTTATTCCATGCATAAGGGGGAATAAAAACAGTCCTAGGATCATAATCTGGATGTCCTACTGGATTTCCATCCATGTCTCTTATTTGTGCTAACCACGGGTATCTTTTTTCAGGCTCACTTTTATGAGCCTTTTCTTTTATGTTCTTGGACCTTGGCTTTGGTGTAATAGGAGCTGAAGAGCGTATCGGACCTGTTCGACTTAAATTTTCAGGGTCAAATTTCCATTGGTTTACTGTTGATGAGTTCGAACTATGCTCTAATTCGAAATTGTCGAAGTTATCGTTAGGGGAAAGTTTTGAGGTCGCATTTTTTTGGTTCCGAAATGCGGCAGTAGTAGTCTGACGCTTACGCTTTCTGTGGTTACTGATAGGTACATCAGATCCCTCCTCGTCTTCGAAAATTTCCACCTCAACTGTAAAAGATTAGCCGGATAGATTTTTATTCAAATACACGAACCTTCATCCCCATTTGTAGCCTCACTAGAATTTTCACTGAAAGCATCTTCATCATCATCTTTTTTGGGCTTTGATATCTGCACTCTTCGTCTTTTCCTGCTAGCTTGGGTTGGTTCAAAAACATCTTCTTCCGAATTCGATTCACTTTCTACATAATTCAAAGTTTTTTTGGCCTTAATCACCAGTTATCTTAGGTCATATTCTAATGTATGGAGATCTAACCTTTCGTGATTGACCACTTTTCGATGCACATGACTGTTTTGGTGTTTCAGTAATTGGCAAGTACAATTAAAAATAGTGTTCACTTACACCAATAGTAGTTTCGGATTCATTTTCTTGTATCTTTTGGGTACTCAGTAATTCAGAAGATGAAGTAATTGGCACGGTTTTTGATTTTTCAAGTTTCAGTTTTTTTATTGGAACATGTGCCTGTTCTACAATGCTATCAACTTTTTGAATTACAATTTTTTTACTTGGACTATGATTTGATATAGAAGGAGAACTATTAGCAGGTGATTTGGTGAAAAAGCTCTGAATTTTGCGCTGTGTACTAAATTGACTGGAGCTCTTGAATTTTTTTGCTGATGGCGTTTTGATAATATCAACCATATTGATAAAAATCTTTAGAATTTTCCCGATTTATTTGAGTGGGTTTAATGATCTCGAACGATATTGAAAAGTTGTTGAATATCTGCTAAATCATCAGAAGCGCGACGTGTATATGTAAATACAGGGTTACTAAATTAGGAACTTATCCCAGGAGGAGGTTCCTGTCAATATTAGGAAAAAATAATTGGATAATTGAGATCACGTCCAATCATATTCTTAAAATAATGACGCCAACCAGGGGTTTCCGAAGTTGAAGCAAACGCGTTCCTCAATGGGGATTACATGCTATATTGTGCCGCATCAATCTGGCGTCAAGTTTTGATGTACAGTTGTCACGGGGAGATTGTGAACAGACAGTGGAGTAGAGCCCGGTGCTATTTGTGGATCCACTATACCTATTATGGCATGATCTACTTTCATCTTGGGTCTGACCAGGGGAATTTTGAACGGTGCTTTTCGGATGCGGATGATTTTGTACAATCTGCTAAGTTGGTTCAAATCAAGCTTGAATTCAGCTCGGCTGCATACCTTGTGGCCACGCCTAGTCATTGGTCATTTTACACAGAACTATTTATTTAGTTTAGTCAATTATTCCAAATTTGTAAAGCATTAAATAAGCACATTTAATGAATAAATCCATCTTCTTTTATCTGTACCCAAGTCACAATCCCATCCAAAGCTCCTTCACACTTACAAAAAATGTCACTTGATATATACGAAAGTAGTTCTTCCGACATTCCTGATGAGGATATGTATGACCCAACTTCAACCAATTTCGTAGATATCCCAGATAATACACAAATAGCACTCTACAACCCAGAATCTCCTGAAATTGATATGGATAAAATTCCATCGGAAAATTCATCAGCTGTTGACCCATTTGAAGCATATACTGAGGAAGAGTTTCCACCACTACCAAACAAAATAAATCAAACACAACAAAACGAGTTAAAGAAGTCTATTTACTACATTGACCCAAACAACAATTCCATTGGCAATCCCTCAAATCCCAAACGTAATGAAAATTTGGAACAAACGGGACAGAACAGTGAAAATTTTTCTATTGCTCATTCAAAAAAAACGGGCCACATCACAGGAAAGAATGTAAAAACAGCCCCAACTGCACCAAAAACCACAAAAGAGGCCATACTCCAAGCCAGAGATCTTCTCGTGATGGGTTACGGTCTGACTAACGATAGAATGGAACAAGAGAGATTGCTTGACCTACTCGAGATTTTTAGAGAATATATGGAGCAAGGAATCCTTAGCAAAGCATCAAAAATAATCGCCTCTCAAGTAACCAATCTCGAAACAGCAACTAAACAAATAGAAAATAAGGCGAGGGACCTAAAGAAAATGGTTACACATGTCGCACCTAATATGCCCAAAAATTCAAGCCAGAAAAAAAAATCAGACAATTACACACAACAAATGCAACCGAGCCAGTCAATGGCTAGTGTAGCTAGTAAAGGGGCCTTTAAATCAAATACGCCACAAGACTGGATATTAGTTGGAAACAAAGCAAATAACC
>PEDP01000975.1:0-15211 GCA_002918395.1 Erysiphe pulchra | reverse complement strand
AGATGTCAGCAAGTAAAAGCATCAACTTTAATTCACAATAATGAGAAGTGACTACAGTAAAATGCGATCTACGATTTAGATCTTCGATTTTTATTTGCGTATTGGTGAAGGTTCGCTTGTAAGCGCTTGTAAGCGAATGCTTACTTCTACCGGTCTAGAAAGGAGCCGGAGCGGAGGAGCTAAGGCCCAGCCTTAACCTCTGATTACACACATAGGGTAACAGCCAATAACATTATCGGTAAAAATATTGATTGTCTTTAGTTGATATAAACTTATTCCTCATATTTACCAACCATTAACGCACATTTGCTGCGTACATGTCTTTATCTGTAATAATAAGGGTATCATGAATTTTTCCATGAATTTAATTTTACATTTTAAATTTATTAGCTAAATTTTCTGTTAACTAGGGTTAGACCTACGTATCAATCATATCCACTTTTTGGATAACTAAGAATCTATTGGATAGGAATTAGACTTTCCATGTGAGGATTAGTAATCAACCACCAAAAACATCATATTTCCATCCCGTTGACTTTGAAGCCCAACACCACATCCAAATAAAATAAAATATGATCATAAATTACTGTAAAAAATTTTATCTGTAAATTTGATTTGTGCCTGCTTTTCTCAGAGGAAAAGGAGCATCTGTGGAGTGATGGTGGAATAAATTAAATGAGGCGTTTTTTTAAATTTATATCAATAATTTTGAAGGCCTGTGAATACCATTTCTCAACAATTTTACATGCTGAAAAAATGACTACGTATTAAGAAAATAATTGTGATAGCTGTCGTACTTTTCAGAAATTTAGTTGAATAAATTTTGATGGTAATACTTCGATGAATGTCTTGAGAAGTTGTAAATCTGAAGACTTTGGTTATAAATCCTCGCGTGGAAAGTCTAATTTGTATCCAAGTCTGAAATATCTAAAAAGTGGATATAATAAAAACGTAGGTCTAACCCTGCCTAGTTGATAGGTTTTAAGCGGTACAAATTAGCATTTATATTCATTTTTTGAATTTTATCCATTAAAATGTAATTATCATTAAACTTAATTAAGCGTAAAATTAATAATCAATTTTTATTATTATACAAAATTGATCTGAACTTTCCATCCCAACTTGCAATCTCAAACAACAAATATTCCGCTATGGTAGAGAAGAGCCAGGTAGCTTAGCGAAACAGATGTCAGCCTTGTTGGGATGGCTGATAACCGTTTGGCGGGTGATACCGATAGCACCCTGAAATGATATTTGTATCCCCTTTCCATGTAAATATAGATTCTGCCGAAGAAATTAAACTTTGCGATATTTTAAAAATTGACCAATCATGTTAGATTTTTATTTTTACAGTTATAATTTACAACCATGAAACAATATAAGACTTAATCGGTCGCTAGTGAATGTTTAACTGTGCATCAACCATCACCCTCCACAGCAAGATGTATGAAATAGAGCCTACGGGCCATCAACACCAGCTCTTACTTTCAGTGAGACTACACATCCTGATCGTAGTTTTAGTCTGAGCCAGAGGTTTTAAAAGAAAAATACCTGTGTTATGAGTACATATTTTGATTTAGAATTTACTGAGCATTCACAAGCAATTTTATTTATTTGCTAGCCATTACGCATTACGCCCATCAGTTATTTGCTTTGTATATGCCCACTCAGCCTGTTTGGCATGCTGTTGGCAAGATGAAAACAGAGCTTCGTATAACTCATATTGAGCTTCGACGGGCAGTGACAGAGGTCGAATGCTTGATAAAGTCGCAGAATATTGACTGGACGAAACACCGAGGATAGAAAGTACTCTCATGTTCAACATAGAATTAACTGACTTTGAAGAGGTAGTAAGGAGGTGTCAAATATTATTAGTATGTTATAGTATGTTATTCTGTTGACTAGGTAACATAAATTACATTCACATATTTATCATTTTAACAGGGTCCTACAGTAAAATGATAAATGATATTCTAACTATAGTATTTTGGGTTAGACTAGCCCTACCGCCTAAGTTTTGGGAAATGATCAACCAAAGGCGACGATGCAGGGGATCCAAATATCATTTTAAGTGGCTATCGGTATCATCCGCCTAACGGCTTACCCCACGTCATCTACAGGTCGCAGATGATGAGGGGTAGAGCTCAAACAGTTAACACCAATCATTTTTTACACTCACAGATCTACATGGAACTAAGCTCGGCCATATCTTCTACAGCCCTGCCTTTAATGTGCTATGGGAATTTATCAAAGATGATATTCAATCAGTTTCATTAACATCGAAGTGTATCATCTATTTGATGAAATTGAATGGAGTGAAATTTAAACTCGAGAGTAAAATTAGAAAAAATTTATAACCAAATATAAACTAATCAAAATTTATGTATGATACCGACTTACTGACCATCACCCGCCGAGACAATCTACCAACTATACACACAGGCGATAATTTCAAGCGTATGAGCTGTTTGAAGCTTGGTTGTGAATTGTAAGATTATAGTTATCATTCAACAACCTACAGAAAGTAACCTCGAATCTAGTTTATAACCCTGGAACTTGTCGATGGGAATCGGACATCTTAAAAACCGATACGACATTTAAGCACTAGCAATTATTCAGTCTTGAAACCAATGGTATGAAATACATAAAAAAGAGAGCGAGCCCCTTATTGGCTTACTTAAGATTTAAGCCTATCAACACTTAGGTGTCTCATAATTTTATCATTCTTTCCTGAAACTTGAGATGCCTCATAAAGGGTACAACGCCTCGTCGAATTCATGGAAATAGATTTTAGCATTTTTCATTAATATTTCTCTTTTGCTCCGGTTTTCTATTTTTTGTATCAATTTTTTTAATTAAAGCCCCCGGGCTGATCTTGAAGATTCCTTTCGCAAGTTTTTTCGAACACACGTTTTCAGTATCATCCGACGACAGTGAGCAAAATTTTAGATGTAAATATTAATTCAATGTCACCTGAATATGGAGATAAGATTTATAACAAGGAGGGCAAAAACTTTCAATCAGAAGCCTATCTACAGTACTTAGAAAACACCAGCGTTAGCAGCGTCGAAAATGAGAAATCAGACGAGTCGTTTGATTTTCGAGGGCCTCCAGAACCTACCATAACTAAAAGAGGCTCAGTATTCTTTGGTTAGCTATAAAATTCCAGATCACTAGACAAAATGCTAATATCGACTAGACACAGAAACAACTAAACTTAATCCCAGCTTTGAAAATAGAAATCTTCAAATTGAAGATGAAAGTCGTAACCGACATATTTTTACTGACTTGATGAGTCAATATTCTATCACTTTGGCTCTTAGCGGTTTATATGTATGGGTTACTTTGATCTGGTTAAAAAAGACTGCCGTCAGCGCATTTGATAAACGACTTTACAACACCATTGTTACTGGGATCAGTATTGCACTCGGTTTAAATATATCTAGTTCTTTCAGAGATATAGCTTTGACATTACGCTGGTCTATATTAGCCTTGGGAAGGCAAAATCTGGAAGAAGTAAGTTTAAAGTAAGATACAAAAATCAGTTGCTGATTCGGAACTTCAAGATGAACTTAATGTTACAACCAGAAAGTTTGACGACAATTGCTAAACTTTCGACTGTTAGTCGTCGGCCATTCATTATCACTGGATGTATCATATGGCTACTGATTAATGTTGTGAGTACTTCTGTCAAAACACAAACAGTAAGAAAGTTAATATTTAGATAGATTACACAAGCTGGTCTTGCGTTACTTTCTTTGACTTATAATTTTGATATGGATCCAAATGCAGTTCAACTTAAGCCAGGAACAGCTGCGATTCCGAGAATGGATCACTTTTACCCCCAAACCAACCATGTTGTAAATGGTCAATCGCTTCGAGATGAGCAATATACAGCGCATACGTAGGTTTCAACCTGAAAAATCGTTAGATGCAACTCACTGACCCCTCCAGATACGGAGTATTTGCATTGAATTTTGGCATAGGTCTAATTAGCTCTGAGCCAAGCCCCGGAAAGAGGTATCTTCTAACCGATCCTCTGCTTTGGCTTGATAAGAGCAACAGTGTCATCAATTTCATCTTTTTGGACTCTCCGAAAGAGTCCCTTGTTATTGATTCCTTTTCTGCCTTTACTGATAGGAAAATAAGCGTAACATACAAATGCAATTCGTATCGTGTACTTTCAGGAGGAGATGGAACCGTAACTCAAATCAATGTTGATCGTGTCGGAAACGTGCTATTACCTCAGGCAGTCCCAGATTCTACCACGTTTCTCACTCGATCTAATCATACTTGCAAGGGCAACAGTAGATGTTCGATTGTTGAGGCTTTTGAATCTTCAGCTACTGATCCTTGGTATTATGTGTGCGAGATTTCTTTAGGTAATACACAGAATGATCCACTAGGCGTATCTTTCGTCAGTGATTATATTGCTCAGATAGCTACGGCTACAATTGCTCAGATTGGCTACACAGACAGTAGAGGTTACGCGTCACAAGTCTATCCGAGGGAGAGCTTGTGGAGTCAAGTAGCTAAAGGGGATGCTGATAGTATTGGTATGGTTATATCATTATGCGCCCTCTCGTCGATTGCTGGGGCGGCACAGTTTAATCCATTCACAAGTTACACCAGTCCGAGAGCACCCAGCCCTGGATTTCTCCTAACTTTGAATCACCAGACCACATTTTTTACAATTTTAATTCTTATCAACGCAAGTCACCTGCTCTTCGTAATTCTCGTGGTGATCTCTTCCCGAAGAGTTAAAACCGGACCTTATGAGTTCACAGGCATGAGTTTGTTACTGAGACCTATTACCGATATGCTGGCAATACCATTTGCAAAGAAAAAAATGCAAGAATATAACGATATAATTATGCATACTTTCGTTCGGTATGAAAAGGATGTTAATGACAGAAATCGATGGAAACTTAATATCCAGTCTAGATAAAAGTTCTTAATATAAACAGGAGTTTTTCTACATTTTTTTTTCAGCATTATTTTGATTCTAAAAATTAAAAACCAATTCTATCGGGCAAAAAAATTGAGTAGTTAATGTGTAATGACTAGTAACTTATGTGTAGCAAGGGCTATGCGCTGTATTTCCCATTTTTCAAAAAAAAAACATGTGTAGTTCGCAAACTATTACTAGGCTTACCTTCAGTTCTCTAAAAATTATCATAACTAAATTTGGAAAATATAAAAACAAAGAATTTTTTGAGAAGATTAATTTTAACTTATCATAAAACAGACTTCAAAAGACTATAGCCTTCGTTAATTGGTAGGTACTTGGCCTCCTTATTAGGGTGTTTCTTTTATGAAGGAGTTTTTTCAGGACGGGAATTCTTTGCACGATTTGTAATACCTTTTAACTTACGGATTTATAGCTCAACATGATCACCTATTAAGCATTAAGTTTCAATTTTAAACTAAGACGGTTATAAAGTCTTTAAGTCTTAATCTAAAATGTTATTTTTTTAATAAAAATATATGCAGATTACAAAAAGTTATAAGGAAAATAAGGTGCGGGTTTTCAGCTTATACTAACAGAATAGAAAAACTAGTAACTCTTCTGTATTAGCTTATAGTTTTCAGAAAACTAGACTACAATATTCGAAGATATATGCCACGGACATTTTGATTAAAAGAAATTTAATTGAATGAAGATTGATGAGAAATTGGCGTTGAAAGTCCGAAGGAGTGGTTAAAGGGAACATCTTGGCACCAATCGTGCATAGAATTCTCGTGCTTATACCTTTAATAAAATTCTTTTATATAAGAATCACTATTTTCAGGTCTGAGGAGCCTAATATCTAATATTTCCATGTTGATTCTGGTTTTTGGAGGCGTATGGAGGTTAGAGTGGGTCTAAACTAAGCTTAGACGAAGGTAATTGGGGATTTCCGGAATTTTACGCTACATGAAATATTATGTACAATGAAAGCTAGGCGTTCGAAGTCAGGGATCATAATTACCCCAGGCTCTAGCATGACAACATCTATGTAGATCGTTATTGGACTAGTATCACTTTTCATCTTCTGCACAGCGATTAGTCAGCTACTGTAAAAACTGTCATTACGATTGCTTTTCTCCCCACCCCCCGATTCCCATTGTCTGTGGCAGATGACGTAATTATCTGCTCTGTCTCTGTTTCGACCCCCATGCGCTAAATTAGAACCTAATCAAGCGAGTGTCAATTTTTTTGAGTAAGTGGACTTCGTCTATATTGAAACTACAACTACCTTAATTAAACCTCTGACCTTATCATGTGAACTTGTATTCTAACTGCCAACTGTTATTCTTAAATTCCTTTCCTCACGCAGCCTCTTGAGCAATCTAAATTTCGATAACTATGAAATTTTAGTTTAACGTCTGAATTTTTTTCCCCTAATTTTTCTTTAAAGTCTTTGAGAGCTGATCTAACCAAAAAGACTAATATGGCTTTACAAATCAATTTTCGGAGGGGGGGGGGGCGAAACAGTGGTCTGTTCGGCCTCAGGCTAAGATCATTATCGGTTCCCGTAAATGTGTTGGGATTCAATTCCTCTGAGACGGCTATTCATACTATCTCGAGCCGTAAAACAAGTGCAAAAGTATAATTAATCTTTACCCTGCAATTCTGCTCAAAAAGGCAAGTAATAAAGTCACGCTAGACAGGGTGATGTATATTTATATTTCCACAGGGCTATTTTCGCGCTAACTTGTCATTCTGATGACAACTTTCTTTTCTTGCACCGTGCATATTTTAGCGTATTTACCTGTTTTACGGCTTAACATAGTACATACCTCTATAGGTTTCATTTTACAGTCAGAGAACGGTCAAAAACATTTAAACTTTTGACTTAACGTTGAAGAAACAACATTGGGGTCTCTCAGACCTGTGTTTTGATTCTTAAGACAAAGTTACGTAGGAATTTAGCTTTCCCCGCGGCGACCAATAATCATCAGAAAAAACCCCATCAAAAAAAAAAACACTCAAAATTCTACTACCTTCATTAGCTTTGAAGACCAAAATTACATGCATTTGGAGAGACATTGTTATTTAAAATTGACTGGAATAATTTAGTTTCAAATCAATATCTGACGAACATTTCCCAGCGAAAAAAAGAAGTATTTATTAAAATTTACATCAGTTAGTTTAAAGGCCTGTAGGTATTGTTTTTAAACATTTTTACTTCCTGAAAGTTTTGACTATGTGATTATAGAGTGAATACGATAATTGTCGGACATTTTAGCAGTATGATTGAACAATTATTGATAGAGATATGGTGATAAAAATCTGAACGAGTTGTAACCCTGTACATATTTGGTAAGGGTAATTGATAATCTGTACCCCCTGCTAAAATAAGCCAATTATATGGCCAAAACCCCAGCAATTACCTGTGCACCAGCTCTCAATATTATGTCATAATTTCGGTACATTTAATTGGAGGAAAAGCTGACCGATCCTGGCTCATTGGCATAGCAACTGCCACAGGGGTCTCTTTCAATTAATTTATGTTGAAAATACAAACATCAATCGTAATCACATCAATATAAAATATCAACAATCATAAAGTGTAAAGTATTACATATACCTGTTCAATCATCCTCTACAAATACCAATTCAATCATCCACCACCTATGCCTATTCAATCTTTCTCTATCTATCCAATTCTTAAGTGTAATTTTTGCGCTCATTACAGAAGCCCAAATCAATCTATGATATTAACTCTTCGTCTACCACACGTACGATAAGTGTGTCCTGGCTGACCACATCCACTACAGACACGAGGTGCTCCTGTAGAAACCAAATTTAAAGGAAAAACAGATTTTGTTGACGATGATTGTGTAGATACAACGTTTTCAATACTGATAGTTATTCCAGATTCATGCTGAGATGGTTGGCGTTGTGTCGAGTTGATAAAATCGTTAACAATGGCATTATTAAGTGTAAAATTTGCCGCTAGTCTCATTCTCCTAGATCTCTTCGTTTTGGGATGAAGATGTTTGCTGATGTAGCATATGGAAGCCACTTATCCTTGAGGTATTTGACAACCCTTTCACCGTTAGGAATGAGAGTAGTCCACTTGATACTACAGTTATTCCATTGCTCAGAAAACTCATCACTTGTTGGATCATTCCAAACTTTCATAAAATCATCTGTAAAATCTTTGAGAAATGCATAACCAACTTCAAACGTTGTGTTATGTTGGTACATCCTACTATATGGAGCAAAGGCATCCCGAATCGATTTGTACTATACGTATAGTCCATTATTAATACTTCATTAAATTGGCGCATTAGAGAGATCGACATTTTGTGTTGAAAAAAAAGGCGGTTTAGGCATTCATCTGTATCTACGGAAAAATCAAACTACCACTCTTGATCCCCCTCTCTGGATTCACTAACATCATTTCCACGAAGAAGACTTAGCAATGTACAAATTGGAGTTTGGCTTCTAAGTTGAAGTTTTCTGTGCGTTGCTAAACAGTTATAGACGCCCTTCGTAGTGGCATGACTGTCTTCTTGCAGTAATTGTGCAAGAATCGTACTAGTCCGAATCCCAAGTTCTGCTTTACAGACAATTTTTTCTGTCTCAATATCTGTTAGATGCGTCACGGATGGATGTCCATTTGCCGATATAGAGGGTTCATGATTGTGTGTAGAGTAAGTGATATCGACGGAATATTCGTCGCCTGATAAAAAAATTCTTAAAGCAAACTGACAGCTGCATCGTAGACTTCCAAAATGTCTTAAGCCTAGTGACTTGCTATCTTCATTTCCTGAACGATCACATCTTAATTTCCGAGATGTTGTCTCTCCTTGATTGTTAGTTTTTTTAGTTGATAGTCGCAGGCCGTATCCAATTTCTGCAGCAGCAGTTCGACAGGCGGAAACTGCACTCTCAATGGTAGAGAATCTTGTAGAAGTTGGATACATAGTTGAAGCAGACATATTCAATTTTAAATTAATTTTTAATGCTATCTGCAGTTTATGAACAGATAATAAAATAAAATAATAAAATACTAAAATACTGCTTAAATGTTAAATGATAAATTACACTGATTGAAGCTTAAAATTACATTAAATTATTGAAAATAGAATCGTGGATATATTTGTGAAGGAATGTGTTGTAGTAGCTTACTTTAAACTGCGGTTGTGAGTTTGTTTATTTGCTGTGCTTACAGTGTTTACTGAAACGAATTAATTCAAAGAGACCCCTGTCGTAGTTGCTATGCCAATGAGCCAGGATAGGTCAGCTTTTCTTCCAATTAAATGTACTGAAATTATGACATAATATTGAGAGCTGGTGCACAGGTAATTGCTGGGGCTTTTGGCCATATAATTGGCTTATCTTAGCAGGGGGTACAGAACAGCAATTTACAGGGGATACAGATTAGCAATTACCTTGGTAAGGACTTTGATGATTATTAATCATCGCGTTGAAAGCTAAATTACTTACTACAGCAGTAAGTGCATGGGTAGATTGCGCCACTGGCAAACTCATTTGCTTACCATAATTTCTCAATACACTGGTGCGGGATCAATTGATGATAGTAAACACCCGAGCAAGTCCAAAAGTAAAAATCAGTTAATCATTCTAATCTAATCTATCGAAAGAACTAAAGAGGCATATTCCAGGCTCGCGGGTATCATTATATCGGCCTCGCCAACATTGGTCTTGGCAGTTCCAGCTTCGCGAACTATAATACTCACATTACGTTCAGGCGCAGCCAAAATCAGCCTCACGGATCTATCCCGTAACATTACCCCCTCCTTTTTGGTTGTCACTTGCCAGTATGATTGCCGGTGTTATTTTCCCCAACGTCATCTGTCATCTCCTACACCATATTTCGTTCGAATATATCAAGGGCGGATGTTTCTTCCAATTTGTAACGTGTCTCCTAGGTCGGGCCTGCTTGTTCTTGCCATTTGACGAGCAAAATTCGTCGGTAACCCCTACCGCCTCGTTTCTTGGCTCTTAGGACACGTTCAACTACAAACTCTTGTTCTATTCGCGGCAAACTAGTATTTACGGGTGGAGGTTGAAGCTTGTCCTATTTTTGTGAAAGAAGCGGATTGTCAGCTGCTCTCTTGAGTAGGTTAACGTGAATCGTGGATGAATGCCACTGGAAACATCGAGCTCGACCACGTAAGGGAAGATATTTTTCACCACACTATGTTTAGCGTGTGGCCAAGTAAATTTTTTTGACGGTCAAGATGTGGAATGTTTTTAAGTTTCAGCCATTCAAAATCGCCAACTTGGAACGATTCTGCTTACTATCAACCGCGATTTACTGTATCTTCTATCATTTCTTGTCTTCACGCCATTGCTACTTGTGCCAGATCTTACCCTTCTTTTGTTATATTGGCAAAGGCATCGGCTTGTCGTGCTTTTGTGGACATTGATTTTGGCTCTATGTTATTAAAGGTACTCGCAGATGCTGAGATGGGAGATACGTGATAGCCATGGTTGAGCAAAAATGGGCTGTATCCAAGAGATGAATCCCTATCTTTAAGAGCTAACTAGGCTTCGGGGAGTAATTCAGGCCAGTTTGTCTATGAGTAAGTTACGAAGGCACGGATGTATACTTGTACCTCATGTTTAGCCCGCTCGGTTGCTCCATCGGGTTTGGGGTGAGATACTATAGAGAGCCTTTTTTGCATACCTGTCCGCTCACAAAGTCTTCTCCAAAAATTTCCTACCCAATTTCTTCCACGATCTAATGTTATCGCTCGTGGAAATCATTGTAATCGATAAAAGCATTGCAGGAATCATTCTATACAGGCTTCTAATATTATTTCCTTACTTAAACTATATGTAATTAAAATTAAATACAGTGATTGGTCTTTATTAGCCGGGAGATCCGTCATGAAGTTGATTGATAATTCTTGGTGAGAGCGTTCCAGTATTGGCAATGATCCATCGATGCCATGCGACCGGAGCGCCCTTCAGACCAAAAGGCATTATTAACCTTTCAAACTTCCTAAGTTGTGTTCGGAAAGCAGTTTTTCACTCCTCTCCCTATTTGACTCGAATTCTATGAAATACTGCGCTGACATCGATTTTTGTGAACCAGCGAGCTTTGGAGATACTTCAGAAAGTTTTCTTATGCAAGGGAAGAGGTAATCGGTCTTTTCGGATGGTAGTATTGAGGGCCTGATAATTAACACAAAAACAATGCCCTACACCTTATTTTTTCACAGAAAGAGCAAACGCGCCTCCCGGCGAGCTTCTAGCTCGGATCCAATTTCTGTCAAGAAGCTCGGTAAGTTTTTTCCACAGGCAAAGTAGTTCATTCGTTGAGTAAAAGCCGCTGTAAATTTCATCTATTCAGTTTTGAGATTTAGGATTGCAGCCATCGCTAATAGTATCCTTAATGTTACTAGCTGTTCTACCCCAGAAAATAAATCAAAGAAATCATCACCTTCACGTTGAGTAAATCCTTGAGCATCTAATTGTACTTTGTACTTATTTACATGTCTATTCGGTAGCATGTTTACTTTACAGATCAATTTAGTACCGACTAAATTTGCACCATTTTGTCTTTCAACAAACTTCCAAGTATTATTCTTTATTAAAGATTCGAGTTTTTCCTCAATAGTTAATTTCCATCTATTTTGCTTCATTGCTTCCTGAAGAGATTGCCATGGAAGCACGATACTATTAGTGTTGTGAATCTGCCTGTTCAACAAGTTTGTCAATATTTCTTTTGGGGGGCCTTCTCTGGCGTTCTGGTTACATTCTCAAACCACTTCAGTTAATAGATTCTGGATGCTCAGTCTGAATTTCCGAAGGTCCGTGACTAACAATAGTAGCTAATGTGATTGTACTTAAATCGGGAAACTGGATAATATTTTCTTCCTCTTTGTCAAAAAAACATCTTCAGAAATATAATAGTTCTTCAGTTATAATCGTAATGTTTAGATTAGACGAATGCCTAGGCGCATTGGCAATCCAGGGGGGGTTCCACGCGCGATCGACCTTGCTAATCAAATTCCAAGCAACCTTTTTTCAGGATAGACATCCACTTAAACTCTGCCAATACACCACGCATATGGATAATGATTTAAAATCACAAACAAAAAAAACGATCAACTCCTATGCACTTTTCCCAATTTTTCTCTGATTCACCCTTCATTCGAATCTCCACTACGAAATTATAATGCCTGCAGTAAACATCTGTGAAGGAACAATGGCGAATGTTGAGTTCACAATAGCATTGTCACAAACTGTCTATTGTTTTCTACAAAGAGAAATGTCTGTGTTCAATGACCTGATGAATTCATGTTATTCATGTATTACTAATACTTTATGACTAATTATGTTGATGACTAGTGAGATACCTATTTGGGAATAGCGTACGCAAGGGAGTTGACTAACCTGTCAAAGATCTATGAGCCGGATTTGAAGCATCACGGCGATGATGACTGCTTTGATTTTAAACTCAAGATTTTTAAAGAACTGTATGAAAAGTCTGGAGTACTCGAGGTTTTGTATGGAAAAACATATTCAACTATGCTTAGTGGACCAGCTTTAACCCACTACTATAGCATTACGTCAAATGGGCACAGAAAAATTTCTGATAAACTATCCTCAGCGACCAGAGAACATTTTGAAGGTCCAGAAATAAAACGAAACAGGTTCGCCAGATGGGAATTTCTTTCTCTCCCACGAATAATCATGGAAAATAAGGGTAAAGGGAAATCTACCTTAGATTGTCTGATGCTACTAATAAAAGAACATCATTTTTTATAACTAAGTCTTGATCCTGAGTATCTTACCAATAAACATCTCCATCTCAAACTTTTGAATTTCTGCCGAATTATGTAAGCCTGTCAACTAGCATGCTTCAAACCAAGTGAGACATTAGGTGGCCTTATGAATGACCTCCAAGCATCAATTTCCACATCAGAAGAGGCTAATGAATCGTCCACAACTCAAATTTTTACTGACCGCCGTTTTCACAAATCCAGCAATTACAATCACAAGACTTCTTCACAAAAATTACCTTTAAACCATCATATCAGTCGAAATCCACCTGGCAGTAAGAAATGCTATGTTTGCAACCGTCAGGGTTATTGGTCGCACAACCACCCAGTTTCAGAACAAGAAGAGGTAAGATAATTTTTCAAGAAGAAACTCTTTCAATAGTTTGAGAGAAATGCAGATCATTACTTAGCTGAACTGGAAGGCTGTCCTAATGAAGAACTAGAAGAGACCGACCTCGAATTTAAAATAGATGCTTTAATTCTCGAAATTAGCTCACATGCTGAAGATGCAGAGGGACCGTCGAATTTTGATGAATCTTTCATAATGTCGATAGGATTTATTGAAAAGCCCCAAGATATTCTGTCAAATTTAGCTGATAATTCCTTCATGCATACCATTACAGGTAAAGATCAAACACTAATTATAGATGAACCCGATAGTGATCCAGCCGCATTTATCACATCCGGAAGAAACAATGAAAATTGTTTTTAGGGCATTGTGATTGATACTGGTGCGTCAAAATTTTCTACAGCAGGCCACAAGCAATTTTTGGCGCTAAAAAAATTTTCAACCACCTATCTAGATAAGACTAAGGCTGGATTTGTCAAAGTGAAGTTCGGTATCGGCTCTAGCACATCAATTGAAACGAGGGACTTAAAGACTCCTATAGGAAAAGTTGATATTGTTCAAGCGGATAAATCCTTTCTTCTTTCACTTTTAGATATGGATAGACTTGGAGTTTACTTTAACAACCTTCAAAACATACTTGTAACATCTAAGGAAAAAATTCCAGTTATTCGGCGTTTTGGGCATGCGTTTTTGCTTTGGGGGGTGGGGTTTGATAAATTTTCAATTTCTTCTTCTTTCAACACAAATCCTTGTTTTCTTAATGAAATTGAGATAAAAAGATTATACTGCCGGTTCGGTCATCCTTCGGCTCAATGGCTTTATTCTGTATTAAAATAATTTGGACATAATGATGTGTCAGGAAAATACATAGATTACCTCACCAAGTTCTGCGACCTCTGTCAAAAACACCAAGGTGCACCAACCCGTTTTAAGTTCAATCTCAAAGATACCGACCTACAATTCAGTCATTCAATACTTATAGATATAATGTATATTAATAATAATCCAGTGTTGCATATTATTGATGAGGCAACCAATTTTTAGACGGCTAGATGGCTTTAAAATATCTCTGCCAAACATACATGGGATTCCAAACGTTCATGTTGGATTGGTACTTATATTGGGCCTCTAGAATGCATAATAACAGATGCTGGTAAGAACTTCGTTAGCTAAGAATTTAATTAGAACGCATCATCGATGGAAATTTCGGTGAAAAAAGTTCCTATCGAAGCACATTGGTCGATGAGAAAAATAGAGCGCTATCACTCCTACATTCGTCGAGCTTATAAGATTATATCAGAAGAACTAGCTGGAACCGGAATTGGCAAAGAATTTATGCTCCAGATGGCAGTAAAAGCCATAAACCACACCGCCGGACCTAATGAACTTGTTCCAACTCTTTTAGTTTTTGGAGCTTATCCAAGAAATTCAAATTTAGACCCTCCTATGCTATTCATAATTAAACGACCTGCTGCCATCAAAAAGGCGATGATAGAGATAAGTAAATTACGCGCAAAAAAACCGTAAACAGTGCTCGAAATCATCGAAACGGACCGAATACAACAACCTTATACGATCTACCTCTTAATTCTTATATACTCGTGTGGCGAGAAGGTAATGCTGGCAAAATTGGCATGTGGACTGGCCCTTTTAAACTAATCTAAATGAATGGTGAAACTTGCTCAATTGATTTGCCTTCAGGACCAACTGATTTCCGTTCAACTTCAGTAAGGTCCTACTACAAAGTAGAAGAAAATACTTTACAATATGACATTCAATAACCAGACAATCAATCAGTGCAACCTGAGGAGATTCTAGGCAATAATGAAAAAAATCTCCAAAGAAATGCACCTCGAGATCGCAAGTTACCTCTCAGATACTGTGATGCACCAACCTTGGTTGTATATTTTAAAACCAGTATTACCACAGTCCAACCCTCTTTTGAAATATCCCGACAAAAGGAAATTCAAGGTTTTTTTGAAAAAGGTGTCTTTCAATTTGTTCCCTTGCCAGATATTCCAGCTGGCACAAGAATTTTTAGTTCGCGATTCGTTGATGAAGTAAAGAATAAAGGAACAGAAAAAGCTTTTGAAAAATCCCGTCTTGTTG
>PEDP01000974.1:0-15211 GCA_002918395.1 Erysiphe pulchra | reverse complement strand
TAAATACATTCGCTCAATAACTCCAATCTTCTACCCAAATTCATTATTAAACCGCATTCTACACACCAATTCCTACCCATATAGCTCATAACTACAACAATTAGACACAATCGAGTAGGATTTTAGTTGAGTCCTTCATTTGTAATTTGTATTTAACCCAACAATAACCGATTTTCCTAGCTTGAAAATTATATTCTCTTTATTATTAAATGTATTATCTGACAAAAAAACTCCAAGTCTCTTAACATTCGGTGAACGAGTATGAGCATTAGGTCCAAACCTTGACGCAACGGCGTACATGCAATCGTTGAATTTACATACTTATTTAGTGAATGAATTCATGAGACAAAAATAAAATGAAATAGAACGGGATCTCTCGGAGAAATCGTGGCTTCAAAGAGAAAAATGACTACATATAGAGAGATGACTACATGAAGAAACTGTACGTCAAAAAGAGAATGGTATCATAGGGCTACATTTAAAGATCGAGAAATCACGACAAAATTAGACTACACGGTGAGATCGAGACCCATTGACAGAACAGGAAATTGTCAAGAGAACGGAACTATATGGAGTGAGCGGGACTAAATTTTGAGATCCAGACTTCATAGAGAGAACGGATTTCGTAGAGAGAACGTTACCAAATGGAGAGAACAGGACTAGATGAAGATAACGGAACTACAAAGGGAGAACGGGAGAATGAAACTTCTTGGATGGGACGAGGCTTCTGGAGATGAGGGATTCAGAAGTGGGCTAAGGCATTGATTTGTGAATAGGTGAATTGATAATTTAGAATCGATAATTTAATTTTGGTAATTTAAGACGATCGGTTTATCAGAAGCCCCACAAAACAACGTGACAACAAACATACAGGACAACAACTTAAAACACCGTAACTTCCTCAAGACAAACCAGTTTTTATTCAAAATCTAGAACTTTCACCCGTTCTAACGAAATGGACAATGCTAGTTTTGAAATTAGTTGTTCGGTAACTATTATTACGTGTAGTCAAGCGACAGAAAGTCAGCTTAGTTGAGAAGCATATACTAAACTTAGTCATGGGATGAACTGTGCAATGAATATCAAGTAACAAGCTAAAGAAGCAAAGTATCATGTGAGATGATTTCTGACCGTACTTTAAGGTTTAACCTAAGGCAAAATAATGTCACAAGATCAAGAAATTTTCTTGGCCCTCTGAAGTACTCAAAATCTGGACCAATATTAAGTCAATGTGTAGAAATAATCCAAAATTCAGAGTTTTAGAGGCGCCACTTTTCCTACTTCTGTTAAAGACTTCCTCTCCAACTTTAATCATGTAACTAAAATCTTGCCGACTATAGTTGCAAAGAGTAACGCTCGAACGCTTGCGCTTGATTTCAAGTATACCTTGAACAAGCTTATTAAATACAGAACACCTTACCAGATACTCTTCTTTGGAAGCATACAGCTAAACTTGGTTGTTAAATCTTAAGAACATTCAAGAATAATTCTAGCAGGAATTCTGACTAAATGGGTTAAACAAGTGAGTGTATTCTAGCAACGAGGACAGACTGTTGATCCTACATGAACATGAAGAATTGGAGCTCTTCTGATTACATTTTTTTCAACATAGCGTTTCTAATATGCGATCCTTTATAATGCGTACCGTAACGTAACCTTAATGCATTGGATTCTCTCATACTATTCATTAGGACGAACTCTTGATTGACTTTCCTGAAAAATCGGTTGGATTATCTTCAAAGTCTAATTAAAGGCGGTTGATTATGCGCGTTAAAATTTCGTTTTAAGCCGATGCTATTTTGGCGCCGAGTGGCCTTCCCAACTTAAAACTTAGTTTAAAATCATGCCTATCAATTGCAAGACTAAGTGTACTGAAACTAATCTCTCTTTTATTCTTTTTTTTTTTTTTAAAAAGAGGAAGAGCCATTGTGTAATTGGAGGAAAGTGCTCTCTCCACGAGCATGTGTCCCACTTTAGATCTGTCTAGCGTTTCGCCTTCTAAAGTGGAGCGTTGCACGGGTACTTGGTGCATGTTGTCCATCCAACCCAACCAACACATGGTATCTTAATACTGGCAAGTCAATCGCTCGCTGGCAGAATTATGTTGCAAGAAGTTCTGTACAAGTATTGTTAAATTCTTGTTCCTCCAGTCTGTAAATAAGATAATTCGCTTAGGTCTTTCCACTGTTATTAGATTTATTACATGCTAGTATATAGATTATTACATAAAGTTGATTTTATAATGATTTATTTGTTACATAGAATAAGATAGGTCGGATGGTGTAGTTGGTTATCACATGTCCTTAACAATAATTACGGACAAGGTCTTGAGTTCGAGCCTCAATCTGATCAAAAACGATCTTTTTAGTATTCTATACAGCTAGATCCCGTCCGCGAGTACGATTTTTCCCTGATTCGTCCCCTACGATAGCTTCAACAGGGTGTGAGAGACTGAAGTTTCTTTTTCTGATAAGTACTTATTTGGAAAATAACGAAATGTGCGGTGCGATACGTAGAAATTTTTCTTGTAGGTAGGTGTTGGTTGTTTTCAATTGTGGATAATCGCAGAAGGCGCTAATTTGAGTTAGTTGGTGCGCTTCGCATATTACGAAACAGATCTAAAAAAACGGGGGTTACTTCGGGAAATTTTTTCCATCAGCTAGTTATGAGCCTCCCCCCTGAAGAAAAAAATATACTTCCTTTTCCACTCACCCCACGGTACACGGAATGCTGCATGCAATTTTGATCATTCAAAATCATTCGTATTCCGCAGAAAAGAGAAGAAAACTACTTAAATCTCCCATGGCAATTTGCTGCTAGCTGTTTGGATCTGAGAATATAACCCTTCATCGATTGGTTAAACATTCAATCAACACCGTCTGCCGACATATTAGTGCCTTTAGCATCCATTCCCTCTCTTAAGTAAATGCTCCTAGCAGCCGCACTGCATTTTGGGCACGGAACCAACAGGATGAAAACTGGGTCTCACCAGCAATGATTTTTCGTCAGGTCAATACAAACTATGAGGATCCTTTCTTAACTCACTTTAATCCCTGTAAAATTACTAGGGGAATTAAATAGGGGTGGGGTGTATGGTGTATTACAACCGGCACCCATTTTCATCCCATTGTAAATATTTCCTCATATATCTCCACTTTACCCCTGTAGGACTGCCGCTTGATAAACTGTTTTGCCACTAGGAACACCTAATTGGGTGGGAGGGGCTAGTAGTAGTAGAAAACGTCTAAGTGTACATGAAATTTGTTTCAGGATTTCTATCTTTTTCTCCGAATATTTGATTCCGAACCCAATTTGAATTTGAACAAAAGAAAATCTCATAATGATAGAAATTCAAAGCAAGGCGCTGGCTTACTATAGTAGCTTTCATGTATGGTGAAAATGCTAGTTATGAGATATTCACACTGTAGAAGAGAGCTTGATAATGAAACTCAACTAATCAGCGCTTTACTTTATCATAGATCTCTTAAAATTGAGAATATCCAGGTCATTGGAAGACCTCGTAAAAGGATCTACTAATTGAATATTTTTGAAGTATTCATAAACGGAGATGTAACTGGAACTATCCTTTAAAGAAACTTCAATCTATCAGGTTTCTTCCGTCGACTTGTTTTATCATGTAAAATTTTAAGAATAAAGGATGGGTATTATTTTTGGTCCTTATCTGCAATAGAATGAACGTGAGATATCGTAAGAAGACGTAAGCGCTTCAGAAACATAATTCTAAATTGGTGAGTGGTGATAGTGCAATGTTTATGACGAGCACGGACTTGGTTCACGTTTAATTTATATTTTCGATAATATTGATAAATATGTTTTTGAGACATCGTGACCTTTAAGCTTAGGGATCCAAAAATAAGTGTTAGTGTAGGCTAATAGAGATTGAGTCTAGTCCAAAATCTTTATTTGGGCCTTAATAATAATTTATCCGATATCTTTTCTCCGCTACATTAAGCATTATCATTCACCGCTCCGGAAGGTATTCAAAATCAAACCAAAACAATTCCCTTTTCACCTGACGCCAGCATTCCAAATAATTAATGATAGTTTATTTTTCTCATATGTTATCATAGCTAGCTTCTGGGAAATGCACTCTCTCGCTTGCTACACCGCTGGCACCACTGTATCCGGTATTTTCATGTATATTTCTCATCGGTGGCGGGGAGTATGATCGTATGTGATCAACACCTTCATAGCTGGTGCCATGAGTAGGATTAGCCAATGGTGTGCGGTAATATGGACTATCCTGGTCATCCGCACGATATCCTGCAATATATTCATCATCAATAGGTGCCGTACTGAAGGCTTCCTTATCTGGATCAATTGCTGCTGAGTTATACGGCATTCTGGAAACGCCAGGTAAATAACCCTCCCGCTTCCAGTACATTACACCGTAGAGAGAGAATACGGTTGTGGCTATCCAGATGAACCTATCAGAAATCTTTTGTCAGTTGATATGATCGTTGACGTTAATTTTTCGATGCCCTTTAATGTTAGGAACTCCTTTTTCTTTGAAAAAACTGATAATTCCCTATGCCCGAAAAATATTGATGTACGAACCATGTAAATACACCAAGTCCTACGACTGCTTTACTTATCCCGCAAGCACCCAAGCATTTCCCTGATGAATTATAAGATGCTTGAGACGTAAATCCAGAAATCCATAAGATAGCAAAGACAAAATCAACGGTTGCCAGAGCATATGGCTGAGCAAACTTTCTAGTTCGAGGAAACCGGAGGGTCATAGTTAAGTAGATGAGGGCTGGTATAGTTAAGAAAATCTGTAGCAATTAGTTTTACAAGCAAAACGAATAATGATACTAGTGTGTTTACCAAACCAAATTGCCAGCTTACACGACGGTCTGTGGAGGCTGCTTTACCAAATACAACGAGTTCAAGGATAAAGCTAAAGAAAAGAAAGACTGCTTGTATGCCATGACAAATAGTTTTGTATTGTTGTATATTATGATGGTCAAATTCGATTAGAGCCATTATAACAATCGTAGTCTCGGCTAGGATGGATGATAGAATGGTCTGAAGAACTTAAGAACTTATGGGATAAAGATATATTTTCTGTTGCTTGGATTTTGCGTTAGATACAATGGGTTGAACTATTCTTGAAATGAATCAGTACACAAGTCAATCTGGAGTCAAGATCGTAATCTACCAGTTTGTTTTTTTAATTTTCTTTTGCGTAAATAGACATATTGGCCTATTGGCTATAAAGAAAAATTGTAAGGATAAATTTGTGGCGCAGGCTAACTTTAGCCTAGCCAGCCCATTTATTCAATAATGCGATTGATTCGCTTAATGCCCACAGCTAATAATAGTAAAGTATTCTCCACTTTATACTGTCAGATTTATAGCTAAGCTACATCAAGTCTTCACCGCTTGAGATAAGTGACGCAAGTTTTTTCAGATAAAGTTTGAAAGGTCGAACAACCATTCAACTAACCGCTACACCAATGCTGTCAATTATGAAGGACAAATTGCTAATATTCTACATAGGTAAGGTTATCTACCATCCCGAGACAGTTTGCTCGTATTTAAAAGAACAAAGAACCTGCCGTAGATCACAAATCAGCGTCGCGTTGTGAACAATAAATAACACGAGTTGGTTTGCATAACATCTCTTTGTGGGGCGGAGGCCATGAAAACATTAATAAAACATTTATAGAAATAATCTAGTGCATTAGCATCGGCTCAGCTAGGTCCCGCTAGATCCGACTTTGGCACGAACATCTCAGCTTTACTTGGTAGTGATTGCCGCTAAGTGAGGCAACAACAAATTGCAAGTCAGTGCTGCATATCGATAAAGAGTTTTTTATGGATCGAAACAGTGACGATCCACGGGTGTTCGTGATTCTTGATTATTTCAAAACCACGCATGGACTATTCATTGCTAAAAAGGGTAAAGATAATACCTAAGAAATAACCAGTCTTGTGCTTGAAAATTTATATGCTTTATAATTTTCGAACTGACTAAAAAGATTCCTCAGTTGTTAATGATGGCAAATATCGACTCTATTTGTTAAAACATTTTTGTTCTTCCGTGGTGTCGTAATTTATTTATTTTATTATGGTAAACGCTTATCGTCCCCCATTTCCTACATGTTGTACCCTGCAAAATGCAAAACAGGTTTAGCGGGATCTATGACAAGTTAAGCGAGTTAGTAATGGTAAAGCTCCAAATATTCTCTTCCTAAGAACAAACTAATGATCGTAGTTTAAATTACTATCTACGCAATTCTTTATTTTTGTGGTTAGAAAAGGAGCATCCATACTAGTCATCGAATTATGAAAAATGCTGTTCATTACATAGAGCATAAGCTTCGATAGATTGAAACAAGGTCATTGTAAGGAACCGTACATTCATGCTCAGATAAACGCCGCCAACTTATGGACCATCACCCACAAAATATTCTACAGATTTCACATAGATGCTACTTAAAGGCTTAGAAGCTGTCTGAAGCTAGGTTGTACAGAAAAACGAACTTGTTCACCGGGTGAGAGATTAAACTTATATCCTACCATTTAACTTCCTTTCAAATCAATGTTTCAATGTCTCAACAGCTATGATAGAAACGCAAATTCCAAAGCTGTTAATTTTATATTTAAAATGTCAAAAATACCCCTCCCCCATCTACTGTCAAAGAGTGTTCTGACGTCACCATTGGAGTCGCTAAACCTCCTGATACTTGTTCCATAATACCTCTCCCTCGCGTTGAGTCGATGTTAACTGAGATCGAAGAGGTGGTTCTATGACACTGCCAGTAGGTCTACTACAAACTCTAATAATTTCAGGGAATCAAACTCGTTATAAAAGATCGAGAACAAGACAAAGAGCTTCAAGTATTGACAAGCTAACATACCAATGCGGGTTAATATTCTTCAATCTTAATATTCTCAGTGTTGTTTCCATCCATTTCTTCATTACGTAGCTGAAAGATGAGCCAATGATCGTTATCCACGCCCTGCTACAATTTGGATCAAAAAGTGATCCCATACTGCTTCGTAGAGAACCCAATTGCTTTAATATCATACGTAATACATGTGGAGTGAGGTGTGGGATTGAATCCCAAAATAGAAGCATGCTTAACTCAATTGGCGTGCGTATTTTGGCTGAGTTTTGTATTGGAGTTTGTGATCCCAATTGTCTATGTATAACTTTTGATATCCACTTTTTGTCATTTCCTGTTACAAGGAGATTACTATTTTTGGGGGGTCTTTTGAGCCTCTATTTACATCTTAGCTAGTTTCCTAAAAGACTGATAAGAACATCTACTGGTTGGCTCATGATTATGTTCTCAGTGAGATATAATAATTATCTGTCCCATATCCATTTTATCCAGCGCATAACAGGCAAATGTAAAGTCGATTAGTTTACTGGCGGTAGGTCTTTTTTCTTCTCCAAAAATTTAAAACTTGCCGCTGCGTTCGTATAGGAGAACTGCTTTATGTAGGAGGCTAATCTTTGTAGAAGTCTCTTTGTACGTCTCTTTACAATGGCTTAACTCTGACTACCTACATGGGCTTGAATAGTAACAGTATCAATTAAACCAACGAGACTAGTATAGAGTATAAACTGTATCCGTAGGAGGAGTGAAATTCCGTCCGCTCCCGGGCTCGTATTACCACTACCACTAATAACCCTACAGGCCTTTAATTTCAGCTCTGACAGCTCCTCCGACCATGGTATGCATTTTTCTCCTGCTAATGAACGAGGTGGCAGATCGTCAGATGCTGAAAATTGTGAATCAGACAAGTTAAATTATGCTCTTCAGCCCATTTTTCTATTTCCTCCCATTGTCCGTAAAAGATGTTAGCTCTAGGCTGCTAGGCCCAGTAAACCGAATTAAAGTCCCCAATTGCAATTGATCTAAGTGTAGATGTCCAGTTGAGGAGTAGTTGGATAGCAGAAAGGTCATGAGGTGTTTAGCATACGTTAAAATACATAATCTCGTTTACTTCTACCCAGTAATAGTCCCTAAATGGGGAAGACGGAAACTTTTGAGTTGAAGTTATTCTTTTAGGATTTTACTAAAATGTGTGGCCGCCCGAGGTCGAATTTTGTTATCTCCAAAGAGAATATATAAGTCAAAATATGAGTGAGTCTTCGTTCGGTCAGACCACTAGGGCTATTGCATGAGCAACACATTTATTCTTAGTTCACCCACACGATCTAATGCGAAGTCGTGCGTGGTACCCCCTCTTCCGAAGATGAAATATATGAAATTAATTATGTTCCAGAGGCAATAGAAGCCCTGTGGGTTGCCTTCATAAACGCTTACTTAATTTTCCTTCGTTGAGATTTTGGGCAGATTCTTCAGCAGTTTTTGCTCGAAGAACAGCTTTAAATTCCCGTTCACCTGCTTATCAAAATGCTCTCATCTACTCTTCAATAGGAGCATCTGAGCGTGTTGGGCGAGCAAGGTATCTACATATGTCAGAGCGGTGCGGACCTCCACAATTTCTTCACTTAGTGGCTACCATACATAAGTCCTCCAAGTGATTTGTTGAGCCACAGTTTCCACAGAATTCTGCCCTGGAGCAACTCTTTGTTAGATGATGGCCATTACAGCGTTTGCGAATTTCTGATGGCTATTGCTTTTTGAACAGACTTGCGATCCCAGATTTTTCAAACACTCTAAAACTCGCACGTGGGGCTTTTGGAAAAAATGCAATTCAAGTTCAATGAGGGGCCTCAGTTTTATTTCTACCGTACAGCTTAACATGAGCAGGTCAACCTTATCATTAAGCATCAAATAGCTTACTTCTACCTGTACTTGTACCTTTCGTATCGAGGATGGCACAGTTGGGATAATTACAGGAGTCCATTTAGTTGTCGCTTCTAGTTTTGCTCCTGACAGGAAATAAATAGTCTGCCGTGCTTCTGGGTTACAAGGGTATAAGGCGAACCCTGATTGAACGTGTGTTCACTCGGAGTTTTTTTTTCCAATAAGCGATGGTGAGATAAAGATTTTTTGAACAATTACTTTTCGAATGCTCGCATGAGATTATTTTCGCCACTCGTGCTTTTGTGGTATACGAACAAAGAGTTTTCTATCGATAAGAGCGGTTAAAATAGATTTTTCTTTATTTGACACACATTGAGTCGCTTTGCTCGTTGGAGATACTTCTACCTTCATACTCTATGTTACCTAAGCCTTGTCTGGCCATTGCAAGCGAGTGTAGCCCAGGTTTTCTCATTTCTCCGTGGGATTTAGCTCTACGTATAGTAAGAAAAGGATAGATGAAGAAGGGGAGCCTTGTGGCAATCCGTTTAGAATTTGGAGCCGGTCTGAGAGTGTCTGATCAAATAAAATTTTCGCTGACCAGTCAAGGAGAAAAGAATTAACTCAACCAATTATATTTTCCGGTCAGCCCTGTGACCTCAGCTGGTTTAAAAGTCTATTACGCTGGGCCCTGTCGAAGGCTCCTTTGACGTCAGTGGTCACCATACCACCAATTTTGCCTGCCGCAATAGCATCTTTTACATCACAAAGTAATGCTGTCGTTAGGACTGTTGCCGAGCATCCGCTTACAGCACTACGTTGATCTTTGGCAAGGATATTACACTTCAGTACCCAGTATGAGAGCCGTCTTGCAATTAGAAATTCTAGTCCTTTGCCCAGACAGCTAAGCAAGGAAATTGGCCGGTATGTATTTGGAACTGAGCGATTTCGCTTGCAGGGCTTTGGTATGATAATTATCTCCGCACCCTTGAATACTCGGGGATGAGTACCTAACAGGGCACATTTGTTGAAGAGATTAGTGCTCCGCTGACCCATCACTGGCCATGATATACGGAGGATCGAGGCTGTGATTTCATCTTCCATAGGACATGAAGAAGTAACTTGGCATGTAAACCTTAGGGTCTCCCCGCTCAGTGAATGGTTGCCAAGTGATGGTTCTTCTAGAAACAATGGGTGTTTCTTTCGTTATTTCCAACGCTTCTGTGTGTCTAGAGAGAAGCACCTTGTGCAGAAGAGACGCCTTTTGTTTGAGAAATTGAACATCAGCTATACCACTAGGTCCCTTAAGTGGTGGTGTTTGATAATTCGGAGAGGTGTTATGCCAGCTCGTTATCTTGAATAAATCCGGTAGAGTCTCTGATTTTTCAATACACGACTCCCAGTATGCCTTCTTGGCTCGTCTAACTGCATTCCAATGCAGTTAGACGAGCAAAATTTCGGTTTTCCTCTCCCAACCGGCCTGATCGCCGGGCCCTGCGGTAATTCTACGCAGCAGCTCTGCACTCTCCATTCCACCAGGCTGTACCCCCACCTTTTCCCTTCTCACAAGAACATGCCGCCAGTGATGCTGTCCGAATAGTTTGAATAATATTCATGGCTTCCACTTCTACATCTACAGTGGTTTCCATGTTTTGACGAGTTACGAGAGCACCCAAGGAGAGTCAAAAAGAGAAGTTCATTAAGGGATTCGTAACGAAGGCGCTTTGGATTGCTTTCGACTAAGTCCCCACAAAAAGGAATAATTGTTACTATAGTTTCGTGATCGGATGTTGTGTTGAATTCAGACATGATTTCATATTTAGCTCCAACAAGAGAACAGAAAGCAATGTCTAGTGTACCACCCCTATTGTGAGAAGGGGTGCCCATCGGGTTTGATATACAAGGGTCTTTCTCTCTTGCCCGGTCAATCTAAGTGTTAGCTTGATTAGAGGATGAAGTGACATGTGAGTCGCAAATAGGGTTTCGTAGGTTAAAGTCGCCACCTACGAATTCTGGAGAGTCCGATAATTCTAATAGTATTTTCAAATCCTCGCCTGCACCTTGACAGATCGTAGGAGCGTTATAAACATTCCATATTCCTTTTTTTCTTTCTCGACTGATAGAATTAGAAATCTGTATGCAGTAGGGAGACAGATCTACAGCCGTTTGATAAGGACAAAGTCCGGGTGTTTTACGAACGTATGTTAGAACTCTCTGGTGCGTATGCCACTCAGTGAAGGGAGAAGCAGTCATAAAATTAGGGATTGAAATTGAGCTTCTCGACTCCAAATCCCTTAAGATCCAAGGTTCCTGGACCAGTAGGATATCAATAACATTTTCTTTTGCAATTTGGAGTCCAATACTATGTGCATCCGAGCTCCTTCCACCATTTGCTTGCATAATTCTGATAAATCTTTTCTTCTTTGGTTATATTGTCTTAACATAATTTTGATGTTGTAAGGCTAAAGTCGGTCGGCCCTTATACGTTGGTTGAACATTCTGGTGTTGTATGGGCTTCCAAAAATTCTGTGCCCCGCTTTGCGAATGTAATTTAGTTGTTCGTTGGGAATATGTATAATAGCACCGTTCCTTTTTTAGGTCGAGCAGGACAGAAACTACTTGTGGATAAATGAGGGCCGCGGCAGTTAAGGCATTTTCTAGGCGTGATACATGCCCCATTTAGTTTTATCTTATTACACAATTGACACATATGTTATCGGGCACAAGTTCTAGTTGAGTGAAAACCATGACATTTCTCACATGTAGGGACAGGTTTGCGGTCGCGGATTCGTTGGATACCCAGAGCATTGCCGAAAAGCTGCAGTCGTGAGGGGAATCTATGTGCTTTATGTCCAGGGATATGTAGCCTGATTTCTCCTGTTAGATCCGTTGAATCTGCTGAACGTTTAGTCCAAGCCACTAGTCTAATGGGGACCTCATCGCGAATTCTTGCTAATCCCGGTTCTTGTAAAAGTAGGTCATCTAGAGTGTCTTTTTCTCTTTCCATTATAGTTGTACGTTTTAGCAAATATCCAATTATGAAGGTTGCCCATGATTCTTGTCTTTCAACAACAGCATTTCCACATCTTTGCGCGATAGTGTCTATACTTTAGGAGAATCGCTGCCTTCGCCGGTGTGGGAGCTAATAAAGCTATTCCAGATAGTACTTGCCAAGCATCAGACACCAGAGATGGGTCAGGAATCAGTTTTTGTATTTGTTTTCGTATTGTAAGAGGTTCTTCTTTGCGAGCTTGATGATCTTTTGTGGGGCGAATCATAACTCGTCTATCTTCATGACTTTGACCTCTGGGGTGTGTGATGGGTTTTTTGGGGGTCTCCAAATGGAATTTTTTAAAGAATTGTTACTCCCTGCTGTTCTTGCTGCCGAGGTATTAATTGCGTTGTCTAAAGTCGTGGAGATGGTACGAGATTGAACATCAAAATTCGTATAAATTCTTTCTCCCCACATGGCACGAAATTCGCCATCAGATATCAAAGCTAGGAAGCCTGTACCGGTTCCTTGACACTCTATTTCCATCTCTTTTAGGTACGGTCTGACTATGTTCAAGAGAACTCTAGCCTTCGTCATGAGTTTCGAACTTTGTACATCTGAGTCCTTCTCTTCAGAGCTGTTGAATTCATCATTATCTACAACTGTAACTTGCGATTCCGATGATCTTTTAAATGAGGGAATTCTTGGGAGAGGGGAAGTCCTTTATTATAGATTGGTCCTCGGATTCGGCGTCGATTTCCATCGTGAGACCTGAGGGTTGTTCAATTGAGGACGCCATGAACTGCGTATCCTGTAAAACATCAGCTTCTTCAGCGAATTTTCTGAGTTTTTCTACTGAACGATTGAGATTTTCAGTGAGGAGCTGTGCTCATCCAGCATTGATGGCAGGTTTCTGAATTCGGCTCTTGGGATCCAGAGTTTTAGTCACCACGCTTTTTATCGCAGGTTAGGGGTGCCATATTCTTCAATAGAAATTATGACCTAATTAGTAGAGACTTGTAATATTTAAGAGATTTTACATAATTGATAGTAAAACAAACTAGTAGTCGTAAGCCCATTTTAAGAGAGTCGGAAATTAGCCTGATTCCGTGTTTTTATCAACGGACGTCACATGATTATCTGAGCGATACATGGGTATTTGGGTATTATAGGTTTCATAGCTCTGCATATGGACGTCTATTTTCTATAGGAAAAACTCTCATTTAGTTAAAATATGTTAAACACACATTTGTCAACATCTCAATGCCACTAACCACTGAAGATTTGATATTCCCTGAGCAAGCAAATCATGACTTTGGAAAAGTACTTGCAGAGCTTAAGCGATCCAATCTCACAATTCGCAATCGCCTAATTTCTATACAACATGATTCGCATTTTGCTGAAAAGATATCAGCTTTATATGGAAAGCCCCTCATTGCTAACGAACGATGTGGTAGCTGGTATGTTCAACCAAAATATAAAGTGGCTAGTGCCTACTTTAAAAGTACGGATGGACACACAGGTGTTTGGAAGTTTAGCTCTAGAAGGTTAAACCTTCACCTTCTTCAAATTATTGGGATAAACGACGGGTGTGTGCTGGGTCTATCAAATTAGGCCGACGACTAACAATTTACTAATAGTTGCATTATTGTCGACTCTACGAGGCGTGGAAAGAGTAATAACTTACATATGTATTTCTCAGTTCTATGTTATCTAATTAATAACAGGTATGCCGGATGCTTTGAGTAAGACCGTCCCCATTTGGTGTGCTGTACTCAATCAATTTCTCTTTCCGGAGAAAAATAGATTAGATTGTCTCCACACTCCACCTCAGCTTGTTTCTCCTTCGGAACACGATCAAATAGATGCTCTTATATCTGGCTTTGTTGCCGATCTACAGGCCCTCAAAATATCGCCTATAAAACTGAGAGGTTATTTACATAAACCTCTGAGGCCTCTATGGGTTACCCCTGACTCGCTGCCTTCAGAAGAATGTCACTATTTTCCCGAATTTCATCCTATAATATGCTGTACTGTATCCCGTCACATCCAAGGTTGCGAGTACGGCGCATCTGGGTACATACAGGGAGCTGGAGATGACACAGAGAATTGGGCCCATGGTCTAACGCCCTTACTCTTTTGGGAGAACCAGGAAAATTTACTATCAATGTCTGATTCTGACCTCCCAGGACATATTGAGAAACTTGTTATAGCACAAACACATAGAAATATGCATATTAGAAAAGAGCTCCGTTGTATAAAGCCATCATGTTGTATCTTTGTCACTTCGATCTCTGAAGGCGATGATTTGAGTATTGGCCCGAATTCATGCGTCATACTTTTATTACCGGCACTGAAAGACACTAAAAAATTGAATAACAAGATAATGATCGGTATCGGCAAGGAGAAACTTGCCGCCCGAAACTTGCGCAAATTTCTCCCTACTATCATGGAGTTTGTAAAAAACAAAATTGCAACCAGGAATCTCAAAGAAAATACCGTTGAAAAAGATTTTCAAATTGTTATTGCCTGTGAGACTGGCATAGGATCATCAATTGGGGTAGCATTAGTTATACTTTGTTTATTCTTTGACGATTATGCCAATCTTATGCAAAGTCCTAGGGATCAAAGAACTATTGACAAATCCTTCATAAAAAGTAGATTAAGCTGGATATCAACTTCAATTCCTGAGGCAAATCCAAGCCGGGCAATTTTGCAAAGCGTAAATTCTTTCTTGATGAGTCCCTAAAACAAACAGGCGGAATATTTTTTATATCTGATTAACAAGGCATGAAGGTGATTTTTCGGTTGACAGAAGCTAAAAAGGAGAGATATCTTGTCACACCAGAGTAATTATTCTCTATCTCCAAACCAGGATTGTGACTGTCTCATTGACTGAATGATATTATAGTATTATATACCTCAGTTGCTGATAGATAGAATGGACAGTAGCCAGCCACATGCAGGAGATTCGAAATATATTGGTGTCGAAGTAAGCATGTCACATGATACTGATTAGTCATAATGTATTATATTTATATCGTAGAGAGAGAGACAACTTTAATTGATTTAATCCAACAATCGCCTCCACGAACCCTTACTTTTCTATTGGTCAGCAAGTTATAATTTCGTTGCCTAGCAACGTTATTCTATGTAAATAGGTAATTATTGTTAATAGACTGATGACAAGATAAGTTATTCACAACGACAATAACATCAACCAATATAACTAAATTTAGTTTAAGAATTATGGTCATTGATAATGCAATGTAGATATTTCTAATTACTCCCCACCCCATCGAGCGGTAATGCTTTGAAGGTAGATTTGACAAGCAACTTTTTATTGTCACAGATTACATAAGTAAAGCAATGGGCATTTAATATGTAATGGTAATTTTATTTTATTTCTATGAGGAGCATATTCTAAGTCCTACAGCGTCTTATTTATACATCAAATAATCAGTAG
>PEDP01000973.1:0-15211 GCA_002918395.1 Erysiphe pulchra | reverse complement strand
GGTTGATTGCTCGTTTCCGTCGATGGAGCCTGGGATTCCTGGGATATTTCCATTGAATCAGTCATATTAATATCTTATATCTTCAAATCTTCAAATCTGGAATTGTTTTTGATGTAATTCCCTTTTTTAAGCAAAGTTGAGAATTCATTAGTTGCTCTGGCAACCTTAACACTTCCCATTGACAAATCCTACCTCACATGTTTTCTAAAATTAGATTTATGCGTTTTTAGCGGTTCTCACTTTTAGCGACACCTTGAATAACGCGGAAACTTAAATCATGGTATTTTAGAGAAGAAATTAGGTCATCAGACTCTAAAAAACTCCAGAAAAAAATAGGACTTATACAATTATGAATTACGGCAATATCTGTTCTTGTTAAAGTTAAGGGTAAGTATAATGTTCCAAGGGTAGATTATGAATAGTGGGGCAAAGCCTCGGTTCAGGGATGTTATCCCTACTATTCTTTTTGCTAGTTGAAGTAGAAATTATTGGCACGAAATATCAGGCCGCCCTTAATGCGAGACCCATTATTTCCCCTCAAGAGTAGACTTCCTTCTCATTCCACAATTTCTGTTCTGCATACACGACCAAATTAAGATCTTCGCAATCATTATCGCGAAGGTTATAATTATCTTTGACCTATTAATTTACTCTCAAAACTCCTCTTGACACGATTTATCATCAGTAGCTGCCTTCTTTACCCGTTTTTAAACGTTTGAACAAAGACATGTTAATTAACTATTTTATTTAGATCAAAAGACTTCACCAACCTGGTCTGAATCAATCAAATATCGCAACTCAACTAGGAATTTCTCGAAGACAGATTTGGTATTCACATCGTCGCAAAAATGAAACACAAGTTCGAGGTCGGCGGGAGCTCACGCTCAGCTCTCTCAGATGACATTGATAAAGATGAGAGCTTTATCAAGTTATCTGATAATTATAAGATGAGCTACTTAGAGCTTCCTAGCATCTAAGTCCTTTCATAACTCGGACGTGAATGAAAGGGCAATCTAGTCCGAATTGGAAAATAGAGAATTTGAGCGTCATCCGGCTGTGATTCTGTGGGTGTTCAAGAGCTCTCAAAACTCGTAGAAATCATGCATGAAAGGTTTCTAGCTGTTATTCAAGACGATGCGAATAGAAGATTATCAGTTAGATTTTCAATAGAATTTGATTAATTTGTAATTCGGTCTTGATTGGTACTTACTTAACACTTAGCAGAGTGTACAAAATCACCCCCTGGTCAAACTTCAAATTAGTGTAGATCATATCATATTTGGGTTAGCTTACCTATAAACAGACCCCGTTTTTACTCCACTGTACATAATCACCCCATGACATTTGTATATCAACCATTCAAACACACCCTTGCCAGTATGATGGATATAATTAGCTCACGATGCATGCATGCACGATTCTTAATTCTTCATTGCCAGCCAAAGGCTTAGTCATTTCTACCTGACTGCTTTGTTGCCTGACATAGGAGGCGAATAGAACAAATAGTGAGACAAATGTTTAATGTTTGCTGTTCATCGCCTCCCAATTGGGCAGAGTGCAGCCACACAACTCTAATTTTCGGCTTCCTGACTTCACAAGGCGAGTCATCGACTATGTTCATAATGATTACATCTTGGGTATGTGTGGGCTACGTATGATCTAGATGGGCCAATATCTTTGGCTGCCATTTATTTCCTACTTTCGAAGATTATTTCCTGTACGTGGCAATCTTCCATTTGCAAGCATCGCATCTCTAAAACATCTACGCAGATAACTATCAATTCCTGCTTCCATGTTTCCATGCCAGCAATTCTCAGGACCCAGAGCGTATATCGAGCAATATATCCTGGCTCGATATTTTATCACTTTACATTTTCAGTTTTCTGGCACGGCCCAAAGGAAAATATTTGACTTTGGAAACACCAAGGTCATCCGTCATCCTACTTTTGAAGTAAGAATAAAGGATGAACACTTGAACTAGCCAATGAGCGATGAGAAAACAAACAAAACGTTACAATCGTACATCAGTGGACATGGGAGAAATTCATTGGACGTAATGATAAAGAAGTCATCCCGAACATTGTATTCTAGAATAGAAACTTTGAAACCAATATTACTTCTCGGATCTCGGTTGCGGTGCTGTCGTTATAGGAGCGCGAGAATGAGTGGATGGGAGTAATAGTGAGCCACAGCATCGCGTCGCTTACATTCGTAGCGTTTAAAAGGCGGTGTAGATGACGTGCAGGGTCATTAAGCCTGAGATGATCTTCCCGGCTGGCAAATCACGTCGCTGGAACTGTTGGCACGTCCCATGCGCATAGAATGATTGAATGTTTTTTTTCCGTTAGTCGGTTTCGGGAGGGCAAATGCCATGCCGAGAATAGGATTCCAAATCTAATCCGCGATTGAGTTGCAGATGCTAGTGTCTGTCATAAATCATCAATGACATCTGCGTACATACATTTCAGTGTTGTTAGCAGCATCCCTAAAATATCGACAAAAAGAAGTTCTGAGACAACTTGATCAGATCATTATGCATCATGATGACTGTTTAGCTATTACATAATTATTGTGGTTTTTTCTATTATTATATAGATGGTCCATTTTTGAAATCTTGCCAACCTTAATTTGTCCTAGTGATCAAGATAAGTGTTAAGTATTTCTTTGTATGTATGTTTCCGTCGCCAGGAATATGGTAGAGTAGTCTTGCACAACTCGAGTCACTAAAAAGAATCTAGACAGCATAGGACTACCTGATTGTTGCCTGTGTAAAAGCTTAAATAGGAAAACTTATGAAGTCTGAAGAGGGGCTTGCATGATAGGTTTCTACGTATGATTTACACTATATCAAAAGGAGACAAGGAGTGAGTTTACGGATTAGTTGGAGATAGATGGCAGAGTTACGAGCCAAAATATAAATTTATATCTTTATATGAATGCTCTAATGTACCGATTGGCTAGATCCATAGGCTACTGGTGTCAAAATAGGTTAGTGTGATGACCAAAAGGGCTAGAGGTCTTTCGTGCAACGGAAGACAAGCAAGTGCCGAGAGACCCTCCCTGCACAACTTGTAGTGAAATGTTGTTAATTAATCAATTCTAATCAATCCCAATTAAGAGATTTTATAAATTTGCCTACGCACGCTTAACACTTTCCACGCTGTCAAGACACAACTTCATCGGAATAACGGGATTGAGTGCCGGAGTCAGGGCGGAGGAATGCAGAGTGACAAGAATTAGATCACAATTTTGTATGAAATCAATATATTATCTTTGCCTGACCATGTCCGGCTCATCGTTTGCATAGTCTCGATCGTGTGTTGATGTTGTTGTTTGTTGTTGACAACGTTGACGGCAAGCATCACAAACAAGATACTGGCAAACAAGATAAACTTCCAAACTCTGTTTAATGTTCCAAACAGTTCGTGGCGACTCATCTGTTCTGGGTTGAATTTTGCCCTGCACCGTCCAAATTCGGGCTCGATCAAACCTTGTCACATTCCGCCCCCTCCTCCCTGACTTCATGTCGGCCGGCCTCTGATCGTCGACAAAACTTCAAGGACAGCCAGCCCAGATTTCACAAACACATCTTTTCGCAAACGATCACTATTCATTAACTTCAAAGAATTCGGCCTTTTTGCCGAGTACTATACACGCCCTGTTTTCAGTTAACCTCCTTCCAATTTTATTTGCATCAAATCAAAAAACTCAGCTTGTTGGATAATCCACCTCAATATTCAGGCTCATCAACCCCCTGCTCACTGGGCAAGTAAAAAGCTGCCCGATGCCACAACAATCTCCATCGACATATCCTCTCTTCTTAACACACTTCAAGACTTAGAAGTTTTATTTTTGTTTGATCGGATCCAGAAGAAACACTTTTACCCGAGTGAGTCACCAATATCTACGGCTGTTTAAGGCCTGACCAGGCTCACTAAATATTCCACGACAACGACTTAGACTCATTTTTGTTGAGTGAAATTCTACATAAATAACACAGATGAAAGCTGGCCCCGCGTACGTGGAAGAACTAGATGAAAACGATCAAATCTTGCCAGGTACGCGACGCACCGCCCGGGCACCTACTACCGAGCAAACTTCGGACAAAAATACTAAGAAGATACCTATAACTAGTCGGGAAGTGTTTCATCAAAGTGAGGTGAAAACCAGTGATAAAAAACCAGAAGATAAAATCAACAAGTCACCTAAGAGGAGACCTATATCTATAAAAGTCCCTGCACCTGTCGATATTCCTCCATCCAAGGTCTATCCTGCTACTAGTATGGCAGGTAACTACAATTCGTATTATTATAGAATGCCGCCACCACCACATGATGGACCCCATCAATATTTTCATCCACATCATGATCCTTATGGTATGGTGATCAATGAGTACCCATTACCGCCTGTTGATAATTAC
Organism: Erysiphe pulchra; assembly: GCA_002918395.1. Taxonomy (NCBI): domain Eukaryota; kingdom Fungi; phylum Ascomycota; class Leotiomycetes; order Helotiales; family Erysiphaceae; genus Erysiphe; species Erysiphe pulchra. The sequence continues at coordinate 10,791 of PEDP01000973.1, read as the reverse complement.
GCCATGTCCAGAGAGGTACATGGTCCTCCACCTCCATCCATGGCTATGCCCATGTCAGGATACTACCAATATCCACCAACATCCCCTACTGCCATGTCATATCATCCTCCGCACTCTCCACCCTATGGAAGATTTCCAGCTCTACCTCCTCAAGATTACATATACCCATCACATCAAGAGTATGCTTACCCATCACCTCAGGAATATTCATACCCACCACCTCAAGAATACTCATACCCACCGCCTCAGGAACACTCATACCCACCACAACGGTCTACCTCACGGTCGTTGGCTGCACGTTTTCAAGTCCGAGAACAACCTTGGGATCGATCTTCTGATCCCATAACAAGAACAGCATCGGCTTTTGGAACAAGAGACTTCCCTCGCCAACGCTCAAGGACACTTGAAGAAGGATATGAGTCGGCCACAGATAGTAACTTTGTACGAAATAGGATGTATGACAGAAGAATTGGTTCAATTGGGGGTAGGCCACCACCCCGGGAGTCCTTCAATCGTGAGGCTTTTTCTGGGGACTTTTTACCTCGAGAGCGAACAGTACGGGAATCACAGCCAAGAGAATCTTCAAGCTCAAATACAAAATCTCAGGGAACTTCACGAGCTCGGAGACCCAGTGTTTCTTTTGATTTGAGCCACAAAGACGAAAAACCAAGATTTGAGCCTCCCGCTAATAGTAGTCGACGAAGACAGAGCTGGTACAATCAGTCTGTGCCTGAGTCATCCACAGACTATGAATCTAAGCTCAAAATGGCAAGTTCGTATCAAGAAGAAGCTATGGGACCCAATGTAACTTCACATAATAGACTGGATGCCCCACAACTGAGAAGACTGCAGAAGAGACTAGACAGCACTAATCGTACTTCGAAGAGTAATGCAAGTCGGGATGGGAGTGATCCGAGAAAGTCGGATACACGCACTAATAGAAGCGGTAGCCCTAGCGAGGATCAAAATGTCACTATCAAAGTTCTTACGGGGTCTGCAAGAGTAACACTAGGTGGTGCTCAGATTGACTGTTCAGAAGGTGGAGCTATTGAGATAAAACATGATCAAGTCTTTGGCAGACGAGCCAGCCCTGAGTATACAAGTGCTGAACCAGTTGTTGAAGATCACGAGCGAAGACATAGGCTGGAAAAGCAATACGGAAGATCAAGAGCCAGTTCTCGAGCACATAGACATTCGCCAGATGATAGCTACTATTAAAATGAAGTCATCATTAAAACTTAGAAATTATTACTGGTAAATGGATGTTGGCGTTTTCTGGAGGGGAGTTATCTTTTAAGTGATATTCACAAGTTATCAGATACAGGTTAAAAGGCAAACGAAAAATTTTTATATACCCATTATGTCAAAAAGTATGGTTGGGAAATTTTTATTCCCTTTAGATTCTTGGGTATTAGTTTGGAATAATGGGCAGGAGTTCAATCTCTTTATGAATTAATGAGTAAATGAATTTATGGATTAATGTATGACGATAAGTAATACTTCTTTGTATGTCTTGAAAATATATGTAGACGATAAAAGATCATATTGTACATATATAATCAATTGTTTGCTTGCAAACAGTTGATTATATATGTACAACAAGAATTAACAAAATGTTTTCACAATCCTCAAAATCCTCAAAAGTGCTTTTTTAAGAATTTCTTGATTTACATAATAATATTTTGCCCGGCCGGATAACTTTTTCATCCCCCTCGTCTTTTAAGTCCTCTATCGTCATGTTTAATACCTTTTATTTTTTTAAGAAAAAAAGTCTTGATGGTGCAGCTAAACATTGGTTAGAGGCTATTCTCGAAATTGATCGTTTAAAGCCAGGATAAAGTTCCAGCTGATAGCATCTGACAAAGAAAATGTTATGCCATTAAGCTCTTGCGTGTAAAAAATTTTCATTTTGACTTCTGGAGTATTATATTTTCGTCTCTGAGAGAGAAGAAAGACATGTTTTCATTTTAATTTGTATCTATTTTGCGATTTTGTTCGTAAATGAAGTAAAGGCAATCCCAAATATATTACCAATCGTTGAAATGGGAACCCTCCTTTTACCATACCCATTTTTTGTCACTATACTCTGAATAATAACATACTTATTTGGTTGCGGGGCCAACCTTAAAATAGATCCTATTTGCAAATATGAACTAGACTACCTGACGTTATTTATCATATCACACTATTACAGGTGCGCAAATTTTGACTACTGTTACAAATAAATCTATATTCATGCTCATACTTAACAAGAAAATTTGAGTAGTGCTCGAATATAATGATTTTTCCCCCCTCCCAAAAAAGGGACTATTAGTAGGACTTTCTATGTGGAAGATTTTTCGGGGACGTCTATTATAAGCAACGAACGTAACCAATTGGGAGTGATGATTAGTACTATCTCGAGCCGTATCGTATAACAGGTAAAAAACTTTAAATTTTTACCCTACAATTCTGCCCAAAGACAAGGATGGTAATGTAGGTTTTTATAGGGCTATTTTTCGCGCTAAATTACCATTTTGATGCATGATTTGTTTAAAACTCTCTCTTTTTTTTTTCACCATGCATATTTTAGCGTATTTACCTTCTATATTTATAACCTTACTTTATCTCCAGGATAATTAGTAATTTCTGTCAAATCTCGCTTCAGGGACCTATTCCCTGCTAGCTTTCACACTAAGCGACGTTAAAGTTTTAGCCTGTCCTACTCAATCATGTGATTTACTCCTAGCGCGCCCAAAAGACAACTTCCCCACTCTCTCTCCACTTTTGGCAATTCCAATGCCCCTCCATTCGCTTTATTATCAACACCATTGAGAAAGCTATTTTTAACTAATTCTTTTTATTAATCTAACAGCAAGCTTTAAGCTTTTAAGAGTACTTTTATATAACTTGGTGAATCAACACAATGAAAAAACTCCATAGCTAATTGATTACACTTAGAACGTGAACCAGATACAGATATCTGAATCTCCTACACTCACATAGTGTACAAGAAAATTTTGGGCTAACTCTGGGACCAACGCTGACGTGGAACTAGAAATCATTTGCATCAATAATGAGATAATCAAGAAAGAAGGTTGGATTTGGATTTTACAAAACCATGATTATCATGTATGCAGGACAATGTTCCTACACAGGTTGGACCAAAGAGGCTTCAACTTTGGTGGGGGAAGACAGAGGTCCTCTGTGGAGCTTAGGAGGTTGGTGAAGAAGAAATTGGAGTTTACGATTCTTTTTCACGTATTCAAAAAAATCAATCCTGGGCAAATATAAGAGGTATACGGCGGTTATAGATCAGCCAGTATAGCTTAGCTAAGTAAGTAAATTATAAATTCAACCGAAAGTTTAAAAATGAAGCGTTTTTCGGGAAATTACATATGTCGTATCGTCAGGGTATCCCCGAAAAACACTAAACCACATTTGAACTCGCTCCCACCCATCATCCATCATTCATACTCTAGTCGTTAAACCATGTCCATAGACAAATCGCAAATTTACCTTCATAACAATAAGTAATAGCATTGATTTAGGGAATCATTAAATTCTTACCCCCCTTTCCTTATTTTCTTACGTCCCTGCCCTGCTCCATTGAATTCCCATACCCTGTCAGTACTAGGGCCCGCAGCAAGCTAGAGTTTGTAAACTCCAATCAGCACTAGAACATTTATCACCGAAAGAAAACAGGGCTAAAGAATCCATAAAATTACTCTATCTAATTGGTCAAGCCACGCCAGATTTTAGTTCTGACTGATTATTCTGGGAATCATCAAATTCTTATGCCGTTTTCTTATTTTTTTACCCCTCTCCCCTGTTCTCTCCACTGCTCTCTCCAATCAGCATTAGGAACACTTTAAACGAAAGTGACCAGGGTTTTAGTTCCAACCAATAACGAGAGTCACTCACTAATGATTTGGGACAAATGCTAAAACACAAATCCACATATACCGTTTAAGTCTCTTCTGCTTCTGTTACCACTGTCTCTGATGTCGTTAAAGTCCTTCATGGTCGACGAGAAAAGGTGCGGGAATCGAGTTCGAGCCCTCTACGAATGTGATATCTTCTTGGCCTCGTGCTAGACTAATAACCCTATGTTATAGCTGCATGTTCAAAGACAGTAAATTCCTAATGAGTATCGGTTTGCTCAGTCCCAAATTATTAGTGAGTGACTCTCGTAATTGGTTGGAACTAAAACCCTGGTCACTTTCGCTTAAAGCGTTCCTAATGCTGATTGGAGAGAGCAGTGGAGAGAACAGGGGAGAGGGGTAAGAAAATAAGTTAGAACTAAAATATTTTATGGATTCTTTAGCCCTGGTTTCTTTCGGTGATAAATTTTCTGGTGCTGATTGGAGTTTATAAACTCTAGCTTGCTGCGGGCCCTAGTGCCGACAGGGCATGGGAATTCAATGGAGCAGGGCAGGGACGTAAGAAAATAAGGAAGGGGGGGTAAGAATTTAATGATTCCCTTGATTTATGGGGGTTATTTAATAAATAAAGTTTATTTTAGATGATGACTACTTTTTTTACATAAATCTATTGTCATCTTTTGAAGGAATTATCGTGAAAATGTGTAATATATTGTAGTCAACGTGAAACATATTAATATTGAATAATGCATGTAACTCCAAACTTGTTTAAACATCTTGATTGTAATATATTGCAAATGGGCCTTTCTGATCTTCAATTCATTCAAGTACCATTAATCATGTGATATTTTTCTCTAACTTAAGAATGACGCACGTTTTGTTTTTCGCGACAGCATTTGATGTACATTAAGTGACTAATGATCATGTGACATTTTTTTTATTTACCCGTCGAGGCAAGTTCAAGACGATTGAAGATAGGAAAGTATTTAAAAGATGCACAGAAGAATCCATTTACGTTGGCCAGGAAACAGTGTCCAATTTAGGCCCACAAACATCGCTAAGCCTATTTTGGATCTACAGGGGGATACATATTACATTTAGGAAATGCGGGGTAACAGAAGCCTATATAAACAGTGTTTTTCACTCATATATTATCTTCACCTTTCTTCTAACTTAGTCCTAATCAAGCTTGATTATCATACAACAAATACCAAATAAATTCTATTAAAAATCTAATAATTGATCCTCTGTTGGTCCACCACCATCTTCTATAACGGTCAGACACCTTTCTCGAATGCGTTAATTGAGTTTTATGAGCTCTTGAATACCCACAGAATCATAGCAGGATAATGTCCAAATTCTCCATTTCCCAATTCGGACTACAGCATCCTTCAATTGACGTCCAAGCCATTAAAGGGCCTAGATTCTACGTAGCTCTAAGAAACGCATCTTATAATTATCAGGAAGTAACTGATAAAAAAAATAATCAAAACTTACGTGTTCTAATTTACTTGGAAATTCATCGAGAAATCAATGATGTAGCCAACGAAATGAGAATGCAGCATCTAACTTCAATGCTAGATTGGTAAATGAAATTTCCAAGGTTTTCGAGCAAACCAATCTATTTGTTTGACACTATCGTGCTGCTCACAATTTACTTCATACCACAAATTTTGGAGAGGCTCAACGTCTTACTCTTAATTCTAGATTCAGCTTTTACTAGAGAGAGAGGAACTGATCGACGAAAACTTCAATTTACCAACAGACCAAGAGATCGCGGTGGTGATTCCTGATGTGGAGAATGACGACAGAGACATTTTTTTCTTTGCTCGAAGTGATGATGGCTCTTTGTCCCATCAATTCTAATACATATAGCGTGGTCATCCTGCATATCTTCCAATTCATTACGTGCTATTTTATCCTTATGGAAATACTGGATATCAATGATCGAGACTACTAGGTGCATCAGACCAACAAGTTCGAGGAAACGAGACTCATTCTTAAAAACCCCATGATGAAAAACCCAGCAAAACAGTCTTTGGTCGAATTTTTTATCGATATCAACTATTTTAGCGGTTAGATATGACAACTAGATCCGTCAAATTTAATAGTTTGATTCTAAGGGTAACTTTATTTATACAGCTGTGTTGCAACATGTATTTATACTGGTGTTGTAACGTGTATTTATACTGGTGTTGTAACGTGTATTTATACTGGTGTTGTAACGTGTATTTATACTGGTGTTGCAGCGTGTATTTATACTGGTGTTGTAACGTGTATTTATACTTGTGTCGACGATGCCGTACTACATTGGTGTAGACTGAATCAAAAAACTACTCGCTCTGACATATATTATGGTTTTATCGATGCATTAAGAGTCGAAATGGAAAACCAGTTATATTTGCTGCGTCCTATGTTGGTGGTGATAGGCATAAGAAAAAATGTTACCAGGTGTGTGTTTTCTCCTTTACATAATATAGTATATTATCATGGTTAATGATGGACTCACTAAATTTTTATTGCTGAATATATCTGTAACTTGACTTATGCATGCTGATGATAAAATAGGAATTTAATAGCGACACCCAGGCTTTAAGCAATGTTTTTCTTTCATAGAAAACCCATCTTGGCTGAAAATTCTTTCCTAATTAAAGCACATCCAGTTACAAAATTCTCGACCTGATCTGATCGCCATAAATTTTAAATTTTAAATTGAAACTTGAAGGTCAACTTTGTAACCTTAAGGATAGAAAGTTCTTTGGGAAGTGTATCGACAATTTACCCGATATTTATCAGAAATACGATATTGTCACTAATGAATAGTTGGTTTGGATTGCCATAACGCTATAACGTCATTACATAATAGAAATAGACGCAATAGCTTGGACAAAACAAATATTCCGCGATCTAGACCTAAGCAAAGAGATATGAGTACGCAACCAAGACTAGATTCCATATTCCAACAAAGATCTATGCAATTCTCACTACTAGAGTGAATGTGGGAAATAAGCGTTAGGATCTAATTGAGTGGAAAATCTGCTTTTCACTGAAATATAAAAATACATTACATTCCTTGATAGACTAAATACATCTAATAAATAGATCTTAAATACTCACATTAATCAATACTACTTTTTAAAATACCTTATATCTTTTATCTCACAGTTTTTAAATTGAATCTCATCTTACATCACACCCTAATTTAATTTCATTCTAATAATTAAATTATAACTAACTCTTCTTTGTTCAAGATTCTTCTCTTAAGCCAAAACTTACGTTCTGATAGTACTGTAGATCATGAAGGAGGTTTTCCTCATGCACACATTATATTACATCTTCAAAAAGATAATATGACTGGGGCAGTTGGCCAAGTAGATGAAATGATTTGATCTCAGATACCGCAAATGACCCAAAACCAGCTACATTTTTTGTTAAGACCCCACTTAACACATGGCCTCTATGGTCCAGATTTCCCAGATACTCCCTGCATACGAGATGGGTAGTCGCATATTTAACTGAGAAATGTTCGGCGCACATTCAAGTTAAAGTGGCACACGGAATACAAGTAATCAAATCTCTTGTAAAGTATATCTGTCCACAAGGGGTCGGCAAATCCTGGAGGTGCCCAAATAATTCTAAAATACTAGCTCATCAATTTGACGCTGCATTGAATCTTGCCATTCCAGGCTATTTTTGCTTGATATGGCTTCTTTTTTAGTATTTAAGTATTTAGCTCACTACTAATATAAAGAAGCATTGTTTGTTGCTTAACTGTTCTAGGAGGAGGAGGAGGGGGGTTTGTTTTCTTTCTCAATTAGATCTTTGAAGTATTTTGTTAATATTATGAATGATTTTGATAGATGATGAGGTTTATGTTAGAGGGTTTTTAGACCTTCTAATTCTTCATTGTGGTGTATTGAGATATAACGTAGATGTAAAACGAGCCGCACACTTTTTTCAAAACCACCCACTTTAGAACTTGAATTTCTCAAACATATCTCATGAAATTAAGAAAATCTAATCGAAAATAAATACATCAGATATTTCTGCATTATTCTCACAAGTTTGTGCCTTATGTCCGATCTTCCCGCATGCCCCACAGCGTCGGAGGCTCGGTCCCGGGCGGACCGAGATCTGTCTGCTTTCTTCCCTTTTGCAAGTTTGGCACTCCGAATTTGCTTTTGTATTAATAATTTCTTTTGTATCTTGTATATGCAGCATTTTTTTATCTCCTACAGTATGTTTTGTTTTTTGCCCTCAGACGCTTGAAAAGTGCCTGATAAGTTTTTCGAAGCATCTTATTTTCTTGCGTTAGAATCGATACTGTATAGGCTAATGACTGTGCACAAGTTGATAAAAATCGATAGCAGTTGAAATCTGTCTTTGGGACCTACCCTGATGACGCATAACTCGATTCTTGATCAAAACCAATCGAGAAACGGCCTGTGTGGAGTTGCGAGGTGTCTGAGAGTCCAAAACTTCGGCTTAATCGGGAAGGGGATATTGGGCGTTGATATCTGCAACTTGATATCTAGCTTTGCAATAACAGACTCTGGGTTGAATGGTAGTAGTCCTACTCCTTAGAAGCCTCTCTTGTTATTTTTTGGGGTCAAAATTGCTTTTTGGGGGGCTTGGGAGGCGAGAAAGAACTCCATATTTTCGATATGTGTGATGCGGGCCTTGATTAATATGTTGATTTCTCTATTATACACTCGCTTCAGTAAGACAAATAATACAAAATTAAGTGACAAAATTAAATGAGATGAGTAAGCAGGTATACAAAGAGTTATAATTTTCTTTTCCTTGTAGTTTGCCTCGAAATCTACCGAATAGTGACTCTCATAACCTATGAGGATCAATAGCCAGAATCCACCCTTTCTCCGTAGCGCAGAGTATTTATTGATGTGCTCGATCAATTCTAGGCCTGTCTGGTTGTTTATCCATCCGTTGGGATTTGTTGCGATAACCTAGTTGTCGGGAAGTCCACTGTCAGTATACTAGCAAACCAAGTACATCCTGTCCTTAATGATGAGCAAATGTGGTGCGCTCCACCCATCTCCACTAATGCATTCAATAGCTACTACCTATTGAAAAATTTCCAGGCTGTATCAATTTAGCCCGCTCATGATAATCAGCGCTTTTAGTCGCCATTTTGGAGCTAGTAACGCCCATAATAAAGCCGGACTCATCGAAGTCACACATATCGAAATCCTGGATCTCATAGTTAGCAATTGTATTACGCACAAGCAAAAACCACGCATTTATCGCATCAGGATCTTCGTATAAGGCCCTCTGGTAGTCATGGACACGATAAACGTATGTCTTCAGTTGTGGGTGGGATACAACTAATCTTTGCGCCCAGCATATCCCGGCGCGACCGACATCACGGTCGAGAAGCAGTGAATCTGCTTTATTTTATACCTTTTTTGGAGCTAGCTAATATCCTCGGGAATCAAACTCAAGGATGCATTGGAAAGACGCCTTCTCTTCCACGTCTATCAACTTCTTTCCATTTGCGTAAGTATCGCGTCGTGATGGTCGACCGGCCATTCTATCGCGTAGTGTAGTCGGTGGGACGCTTTATATTCAGGTAGCGTATCGAATGCTTAGTTTTGGGTGGTTTGCGACGGCTTTTGTGGAAAGGATAAAATCGCTTTCTTTTTTTTGAGTCATTATTTATTGTGGTGGGGAAAAACGCTGTTGGAAGAGGAAAAGTGCGCGACTCGGTATCGTAACCTGGTGTACATCTGCCTTGTACCTTATTGAAATCATAATTAGTATTGCAATCCAGTTTCTTACAGTCGAGACCTATTTTAATATTAGGTAAAGCAATTAAGTGAAAAAATCTTCATTTGCATTTCGTCTTATGGCAGCTTTATAGCTTTTCGATCATGTCACTGTCAGCTTCGTCAGAAATGGTAATTGTGTTATAGATCTTCACCAACCGAATCAAAAAGGTCCGCCAAAGGTCATATAAACAATTTCTGTAGCCTCAAGGAAAACCTCCAATCTTACAGCTTTCTTACACAACAGCTATTTTCTAGAAAATCTAGTAGGAGCCCTCTCAATACCCCCCTTCCCTCGTGAGATAGATTGATAATTGGAATTTTTTTGAGCTCCTTTATATTAGCAGAAGTTTCTCCGTTAAGTAATTTAAGCAAGCGGTCCTCGGTCCTTGAGAGCTTTCTTGGACTGTTTTTAATTATGCCCTCTCTTTTAAATAAAGACGGGCGGCGTTCTTGGAACGTATAAGCTTTTGCTAGTATAAACGCTTAAATCGAAAAACAACCTCCATAATTTTCGATGTAGATTCTCATAAATATACCTTAATCCATCTTGGTTTGCTTCTTTAATTTTGAGTCGTTGAAAATTTGCAGATGTATCTTCACAAGGAACAAAATTATAACATGAAATCAATAGATATTTGCAGCTTCCTTGATTTAATCATTTCTGTAAAGATAAGTTAATCCTAAGCAGAAATTATTTTGCACATTTTTAGTTGGTATTTTTTCACCTTTTGGTAAATTCATAGGTGAACTGGGATTTGGGTATTTCTATATTTCATTTATTTCACACTAGAATTTGGCCAGCTTCTCGGGCACCGAGGAGCCTAGGGCTTGGAAATGTCACATTCTGTATAACGATTTAATTCTATTAATGAATTATATTGTCAGGTCAATAACTTTTGTGTATAAGAGTAAGGTTATCCTGTGTCATTACGTAGAATTTTTTGAAGACGTCATTAGGATTTTTATTTTTGGCAGACGGAATAATGATACCCAGATCTTATAATTTTATAATTTTTTTTCATTTCTTAAATAAATCTTAAAATATTATGAATGGTCACAGAAGGTAGAGAATAGGTCTAAATTTTTGGAATTATTCGAAAGGAATATATTTTTACTAACTAAATTTAAAAATTTCAAAG
>PEDP01000972.1:0-15225 GCA_002918395.1 Erysiphe pulchra | reverse complement strand
TACACTTTTGGTTTCTAACCGAAATAAAACAGAGAAGTAGGGAAATTAATCGCTATTCCTTCACACGCATAAATCTACCAAATCTCTTATTGGGAATATGAGCAATTGAACCATTAATTAGAACAACAAGCATACAGTCATGAAGACAGTAATTAAAACAACATTACGAGATAATGTTCCTGTTTGGAGATATCTCATAGACAAGGCAGGGGTCTGGGCTCGCTAATAAGATCCTAGGTCCCTACGTTATCTTGTCGAATAAACTCAGACTTAACATTACGAGATCCTTGCAATTAGATAATTAACTATTGGAATCGAAATGTGGTGTTTTTAGAAGGAATCGTGACACTGTTGAAACAATCGTTCGCCGTGGATTTAAGGATTAAATTTTATAGGCGAGCTTGGTGAGTCTCTTCTCGAAAATAGGTGATACCGGTAGTACTGTCTAGCAGAGACAGTTCCTCCCCTGTTTCCTTCACTGGACTCTTCAACATTATCCCCCAATACCCTACTTGCTGGTGTGTTGAGTCGTAATGACCAACGGTACCCAGGATTTCCGAAAGGAAAAAAAAGAACGTAGTGTAAGGGAAGATAAGCTGGGTGACCGCGATGGATTTATTGAAATCGGTCCGATATAGTCCCATCTGTATTTTTCGTAAATAAGATGACATCTCAACTGTCACTATCTACTTCATCCGGTATCATCAGTGCAAACTCGGCTGCAGTAGGTAAATTATAACGCCGTCTATCGGCCTCTTCTTCCATGATTAATTTATACTGGGGATTTAATCTAACTGTCAGTGGCTGGTTCACCCGACCTTCAGCTTGCTCGGAATTTGAGCGGTTAAGAGATTCTAGTGCAGTATGGTAATATTCAATGAAAGGATTGTTCTGATGAATAATATCGGTAATCTCTCTGACCAAAAAAGGGTTTAAATTTGAAGCCCTCACTCTCGTTTCAAATGCCTCATTTGGATCGAGGAAGTATAACTGAGCATATGATGGATTTGCACCATCCCGACGGAAAGCACCAGTTTGGTGAAAAATCTCGCCATGAATAGAAAAGCTTTTAATTCTGCCGCGTAGTCCCTAATCTTGTAGTCTTCTATCAGGTGTGTAGTTAAAAGATGTGAGGGCAAATGCTCTGTTATACTATCGTGAATTTCGGAGGAAATCTTTGACATAACGCTCCTCTGAAGTCCAAAGTCGTGCATGTAAGATTTGCACCACGGTCGGCGCACCATCACAATCTGTACATATCAGTGTTTTACATGCAAAATACATGGTTCCACACAGTGTCAGCAGCAAGTTATCTGGGGATATTGGTATATGTTCGTATATGGTTCTAATATACAGACACCCGCACAGGAAGTCTACTTTGTCGATAGGCTTGGATGGCTCAATAGCAACACCTACATCTGAAGTGTCCGTGTCCATCTTGATACACACCATTCTTCGCATCAGCGTTGCTAAGGCGAACTCAGGCTGCTTTGCTATGTCATGAACACCGTTGGTGGCTATTGCAAGAGAGCATACTGCTTTGGTTGTTAGTTCCCCTACTCTAATATAATCAGAGCCAGTGATTTTCTTGAACATGGACATATTGACATCGAACTTTAGCAAATCCAGCTCATAAAACGTGACAAGTCGAGATGCTGATACACTTTCTACTACCCTACCTTCCATAGACGACGAGGTCCTTCTAGGTTTCCGGAATTGGTGGTAAAGTAACCTGTCCTTCCTTACAAAATGTCTCAAATTTAGGTAAATTTATTGATGAGCCATGCCACTCTCTTGAACCCAATGGAGGGCCTTGCAACTCGGACATTTACTCGTCCGCTCTCCCAAGTCATGAGCAGGCATATATCTATTATGTTGACTAATATAGCCGGCTAGAACAGTACGGTTCAATTTACGCGCGGATAACAATGCAGGCAATCGACGGGGCACTACTCGATTTAGCGTTTTGAAATCTAAATTTTTGGGGAATTATTATCACTTACCGCGCGATTCCTCCTCATTTGGTAGATTATTGTTATTATAAACCCCTAAAGCAACTCGTTCTATTTTTAAATCAGAATTTAACAAATCTTCTTGATTAATAGTAGAGCAACTGACCTCCAGTTCCTGCTAGAATTTGCAGATCAACACTTATAAAGTTTTCTCCATCAACCTGTCCTATACCTCCACTAACATATTCTATATCAAAGTTAGCCATCCCATGATGTAAAATTCAGATGTTAGAGTTACTGACCTTCAACCTCCTTTTCGACTTGAAGTAAACGCTGGGCTTCCAAATGACCTTGGAACTCTCTGGTATCCTGCTGAGATGAAAGAAATACCAGGTCATCATTCGCGATAGATGCATTTCCATTCCAATGGTAGGAGATTTTCAAAATCCTTTTGAATCAAAGGGTCTACATTCACAGGCTTTTCCTTATTCGTAGCATCATCATTTATGGTGTGATTATGCAGAGAGAGAAAGATTGAGAATGAATTTAGTAGTTTGAGTGCACGGGCCTTAATTGTTTTAAGATTTTGGATCCAAATCTTTGTGGGATTCGTTTATTTACACCGGGATAAAGTCGTAGATAACGATACAGAGCCAACCATAGTTAACAATGATGATTTCGTTTCCGAGAAGAAATTTGTTAAAAAAGCATGGCCCGAAACAATCTCGCCTGGAAGTGTTCAAGATGACGGTTTCAGAAGCGTTAAAAATAAAGTAATCCAGAATCCAGAATCCAGAATGGCGGTTAATTACGGCAGATTCTGAAGTATTCAGAAGATTATCATGCATTCAGTATGCCTTGCAAATGACTCTTATCCACAAACCTTCTCTCAAAGCAAATGCGTGAGGCTTTACAAGACAGAACACTTATTCAAGCCCTCTTGAACCGATTGATTTCTAATTATGTTCCCCTTCATCATAAAATGAACGGAGATAATGACACAACACATCTATTTTTGGCTATTCCTGATGCTAGTAGGATGACGATTTTGAGCAGTACTGCTTTAGTTGTTGTCTCAACACATAGGACTAGTTAATTTTGAATGCCTATGGTGCTTGCAATTGGTGTGCTGTCGACATACCAAAAATTCTCAGTGTCTTTTAGAATTTTGAAGTCCGAAACTGAAAGCGACCATGACTGAACCTTCCAAGCTGTGCAGCAACTATTTGGAGGGACGAAATTTGAGGTTTAAATGACTGATAACGACCTAGCACTTATAAATTTTATCAATAAATACTTCTCAAATGCAAAAATTATGCTTTGTAACTGATATAATTGGAAAAATGTGATGGCATAGCATCGTGGATCCTTTAGTTCAAAAGAAGGATAGGACAATTGGGGGAAAACACGGAAGTCAGTGGATCAGGAAGCTACCGAAGAATCATTTAAGAATGCATAGATCGAGCTATAATCTCGATCCCTCAAAGGCCTTGTATAGTATGTAGAAAAGCAGTGGATACCTTATAACGAGGCATTTACAAATCCGTATATATTAAAGTAAGCATCGGGCCATAGGTGCCCATGCAAAAATTAAAGGCTATATTGAATTCGCCAGAATTAAGATGCCATTCCATTAAAAAAAATTCAAGTTCAAAGATCAGCTCATTAAGAACAGTTGATGATATTTTGGAATGCCTAAGTGCCCGTGAAGAACAGCATTAATATAGCGCTCGCACAGACACAATGAGATTTATAGAAAGTGTATGCTGTCAAAGTTTCGACCTCCAATCTTAACAAAGTGTGTGAGAAACTGAAAGACTCTCATACTACTAACATTAGTAAAATTTGTGCACAAGTTGAACAGCAACAACAGAAAATTCGATGGCGCTTCCCAAATCCATTTGTTGCTAATGTCAACATTATTTTGCCTCAGTATTTATTTATCAATCACTAGTTCCTTGAAGCCCTTCATAATATCACAATTTAAATTCAATTAACACAATAGCTTTCAAATACAAATCACTAAACCTTACTATAGGTCGGAAATTATTGGAAATCAAACAGATTTTTCGGGATGCCATTGGGATGACAGCTGGCCACTAAAGTATTGTACTAACTCACTATTCTTAGCCACTAACCATAAACACTAACCACTACCACTAACTATTACCACTAACTACCATCACTAATTACTACATCACTAACCAATACCCCTAATAATAATCTTATTCGTTATTCCTACAACTAAATTTCATTATCTTGAAGCTTTACTCCTTGAAATTAAATGATAGATGGAATATTCTGCTAAATTCTGGAAGATTGGTTACTGATTGGAAATAAGAATGTTTCGTTAAAGAGAAATCAGAACGTAATATATGGTTTTTTGAAGTCAATTTATTAGTTTTTGGATGTTTACATAGAGCAGGGGCAGGTACATGAGTAAAGGTATGGGTATGGGTATGGCGCATGGTACATATTTCCTACCAGGGTATAATCCTAACACTGTCAATCATGGTGTTAAAGGCAAGTCAGGAAGAAATATAACTTTTTTATTGGTGAAATACTGAAATTGGAAATCACTCTAAAACTCTTAACTAATTTCCAATTCGAATGGTTGATTTCACGAATTCTTTTAAATGTATTATTTTACCACTCTACTTAAAAAATTCTGTACATATTAATTATCACTGTGATAGATGCATGTGTATCAGAGCCCGAAATTGATGACAGTTGTGAATTTAATTTTGATACCTTTTGATGAATAATTTTATATGATAAGTATCTTTGTAAAGCTATCTTCGAACAGTAAATGAAGGCAAATCCTGACTTAATGTTGAAAATTACTATGAAGGTTGTAAATCTCAATCTCGTCAGAATAAAGATTTACTGAATGTCTCATTCATTTTAAGGTGTTAAATAAACTAACTACCCGAAGATGTTAATTTCATTATTTTGTCATAAATTATTTTCGCTAGAATCAGAAATATCTTATTTCCTTATCAAAAGTACTTATATTATTTTTTGAAAGAAAAAAAAACACTAATAACAAATTTTATGTATAGTGGGTTGTATGCTGAAGATAAATATTTGAGCGTAATATTAGAATTTACTACGTTTGCTGTAACAATCAAATGCTCTCTTATTTTCTTCTACCAACTTTAAATCGGATTTTTGAAGCTCAATGAAAACACTACTTTAAGATTTCCTTAAGAAGTTAAATGTGTCCAAAGCATTTGAAATTCATTACGACCGATATTTTTTTGAACACTTCATATATATTCCAAAAATATGAACAATCATTATATAGGAATACTAATGTAGATACGTAAAGTTATAGTATTAAAATTTATTTCACTTCAAAGCATTAAGGAGATCTTTAGAAAGATTTAATCATTTGCGTAAATCGAAATTACGAGCTTATAGAGGTAATCTTAATCACAAAGTTTATAAATTTTGGAATAACTTTACCAAAATTTAACATACAATAGACAGTCTTATCTTTTTGAATTAATTCTTGATAAAAATTTTCACCAGAATTAAATTAAAGAGGACGGAAAATTTCGGTGTTAGGTATTCTTTGATATTTATCTGTATAAAACTCTATCGAAGAGCAGTATTTCATTCTGTAAGAGATGAAACATAGTAGGCTCACTCTGGATGTAGCGGCACTTTTTGCTGATTTCAATTAAAATACGTTACATTGAATTTTTACACTTGGAAATTAAATGATTGAAAAGTCCTTTAGCTATTTATTTTATGAAAGGTTACTGTTCGAAAAATATGAATGATGTGTTATTGGGAAATCGAAACGCAAAAATTGGTTTTGTGGAGAAGCTAATTAATTGGATTTTTTATGCCTGCAGGGGGTTCTGGGATTTGGGATAAAATGTAATACTAATTCCAAACCTTAAAATCTTACATATTTTGAAATGACTCAACCAGAATTTGATCTACAATAAACAAACTTGCCTTCTGAAAACAATTAGCATATCACCTACTCAAACACAAATTAATCAAACTATCGAAACTCTAGCAAGTGCCTTTCAGACAAAAGACCTGGGTAACTTAACTAAATTTCTCGGCATTAAAATAAACAGAAAACCAGACGGAATTCGAATCAACCAGGAAGATAAGATAATTACACTGTGTGAAGATATGAAAATGGTCCACTGGAAAGGTGCATTTACACCAATCTCAGACGATAACATTATCGATCTCGACCCATCCGAATTATGTTCTGAAAATGATGCATCTAAATACCGCTCAGCGGTAGGCAATCTGCTGCACATCGCCAACATGAATAGGCCTGACATTCAATACGCTTTTAATCGAGTATCTCGCTATGTTCGCAATACGTCACATAATTGTATGATAGCCCTCAAACACCTGATACAATCTATCTCGCGAACAAAATCTGCGTCCTCGGACAGTAGCTGGGGAAAAATCATCTCATCCAAAGGTACCTCTGGAATTCTATATCTCATAGATAATACACCAATTGCATGGTGGTCCAATATGCAACCTGTCACTGCCCAAAGTACATGTGAGGCAGAGTATGCCGCATTAGCTAAACTAGCAGTGACAGCACAATGGCTATGACCCCTCCCTACATGAAGAACTTTTCCAAGTGGAAAACAGCCCAATATTAACAGAAATAGACGATACCGCAGCTCTCATCACTGCTGATTCTACTAAAATCCCAGCCAGAAACCAACACTTCCTGATGAAACAAGAAACAGTTCGTGAAATAGTTTAAAGTAACTTAATAAAACTAAAATATACACCTACAAATGATTGTAAGGCCGATGGACTGAAAAAGGCACTACAACGACTAAAACACAGCAACTTCTGCCATCAAATTAGATTAGACCTAAAAACCACAGCTCTGGGTGGTGTGTAATGACTAATCTACTTGCCACGTGACACCGTGTAAATTTACTTAGATCGCGTCAATAACAATAGATCATTCTTATTCACTCCAACACATTCCGTGCCGAGTAAAGCTTCCGGGAAAAGGGATGGTTGACTTTACTAGAAAATCTATATATAACGCATGTCTCACTCAATCCTTAGTAGTTGGATATGCTGAAGTAAGGCTTCTCTCATTCCCTAATAAGCCTATGGACAAATTTTGTTTTAATTTCCACTTTCTGTAACCCACTACCTAGCATGGATCTATGCTTCCCCAAAAAGAGAAACACAAAAGAGAAAAATAAATATATAGCAAACAAAATGTCCAAAAGTAATCATTTTTTCTTGAACAATCTCCGTTAAATCATTATTGAATAGTTCCCACACGCTGAAGTAGCCAACCACAACCTGAATATACATCCTCTAAATGACAAATAATAGATCCCATTACAAGCGCAAGTAAGCAAAGCCTTTGTTGCCAAGTCAACTTTAAACAAAAAAATTAGCCGATCTACACGTCTACATTCCGAGACTTTCCAAGCTAGTCGGAGCCTCTTACTCATCGTCTTCCTCGTTGTCCACGTTGCTACATTTTATGTAAGAGCCATCCTTCTTACGAATAGCAGCCCCAACAACTTTGCAGTCTTCGGTTAGCAAGACTCGGTACTTGCTTTTACTCCCTTTAAAGGTGTTAGTTAGGTGTAATTCAAGCGAGATAATAACCGAATTGATTAGAGAAAGCACAGAACACGAAAATAAGAAAGCACCAAGGCACCAAAGCATCAAGGTATTGTAGGAAAGAAGCAGACAAGTAGAAAGAATAGAGACGCGAAGTAGTACATATTGGCAATATTAAAATCCGTAGTAGTAATAGTAGCAGTAACAATAATAGTAATAGTAGTGGCAGTAACAATGATAGTAAGAGTATTAAAAGTATGTAGAGACTCACACTTATTCCAGAATCTTCCATTGCGCCTGATTGGCCACTCTAGATACGGACCCGGTGTGTCAAACTTCAGCGCCGTGTGAAGTGCAGGAAATGCATTTTTTTGCTGATTGGCCTTGATCTTCGGGCATGCTACATTCTTGGCCTTCTTGATGCGTTTGCTGCTGATGAATTTCCTTTTGCATTGATAACCCGACTCATGCCTCTTCGAACATTTTCCAATACAGAATCGCTTTTGTAGTAACGATCCGATCAGATTGCTGGTCACAGGATACTGTCGTCGGATAGTGCCGTCGTGCACATTGGCTTGGATCATCAAGCTCGATGCTGGGGTATCTAGAGCCATCGAAAGCACTGATACCGGCGACAAAATAAGGGTAGAAACAATGGCGCCTATGAAAAAGCGCATTTTGACACGTGAGTGAAATGTCCAACGACAAAAAAACCGTGATAAAGTATCGATGAGCTTAGATTGGAAGTCTGAGGAGAGCCTTTGATAATGAATAATAAACAATATTATACGATTGCAAAAGTTACTAGGTGAATAAAAAAATCAATGAATGGAACAACAGAAAATCAGACTAGAATCTGCAAAACGAGTGACTGTAAAGTGAAGTGATGCTTTTGGAACCGGTGTGAGGGATAGCGTGTGAAGCTTATATATGAGCTTAACAATAATTTCCACACTTCATCGTGTCTTCCGTAGCCTCTTCCATCCTCTAGCGTTTTCCGTCACCGATGGATGCAATTTAATCTTGAATAACTTGAATTGATCAATCATGGACGAGCCCATACCATGACCGCTGAATCCGCATCTCATCCATTCTCTTTATTTCCCTTTTAGGTTGGCCTTGCACATATGACTCCCATACGACTAATCTTCAACTGCGTCTAATTCTTTCGTCGAGGTAGTGCCTGCAGACATGGCTTTGAGTCAGTTCTTGTAGCGATCCGCAAGCGCATCATTTTAGAAAGGAATAGAGCCACCTACTCAATCACATAAATAATAGATCTTCCAATCTCATTTTAAGCGAGATGGGAATCGGATATTGTAAAAGCATAGGAATCAAATTGTAATATTTCTAGTACATTCAATATTAACAGATGATTTAAAGATAAATTAGAGATGAGTTTTAATACAAGAGATCCTACTCCTCGGTACTAATGGATTAGGACATAGGGTGGATATCAATCTTCTTTCTGATCGAACCGTAATGTGCATTCGAAAAAAACTGGTCATGTGACTTAGTTTCCTGGTTAACAATTCAAATTAGGGTTTTACATACGCGTGTTTGATGCTCACTATATCTTTGAACCCTAATAATACGATAATTCTTCGCCCTCAATATTTGTCATTAGTAACCATAGTATCTGAGGATACCGAAAATGAAACTGAGACTAGCCTGATACAGAGGGATAGAGCTCGAATATATACAGGAAGAAGAATATGAATTGGAGGATTCTGATGATGAGACCAAGTTGGACCTTGATTCTTTTATATCATCACTTGATTCTCTCATGGAACTAGTTCATGAGCAGAAAAAAAATGGTAAAAACAAATTTCTTGAAAAAATTGCTGAAAGTAATGCTAAAAACATTAAACTTTTCCAAGAAACTCAGCAACGGAAAAGACGAAGGACTATGCCAAAGACATGGCCTACAAATAAGCATCCTCCATCCACATACGATAGGTAGAATTTTTTCAAGTTTCAGCGTTTGTCTTTACAACCTAACTTCAAACAGCTTCTACGCCTGGCAGTAGCCACTGTGTGAACCCGGTAGAATGTCTCAGCGGGTGATGGTTTGTAAGTTCGCGACGTGGATCTTTTAGAAGGATTGCATTTTGCATATAATTTTAATTGATGATATAATATAATACGTATTGTATTTTCATAGAGAAATTGAGTATGCTATGATTCAGAATGAATAAATACGTTAGTATAAGTTCAAAATTATTCTTTAATGACCAGTTTTAAATAATAAATCTTTGTCACAATTTTATGGATGTAGCAAATGTAATCCTCACATGACCAGTTTTTTGCGAATGCTCATTAAGGGACGTTATATAGACCGTTAGTAAACTCAATACCACAACAATAGTGATCGAGACTCTTAGTTATTAGAATTATTTATCCCAACTATATATTCCTATTTACAGAAAACGCTCCTGATTGCCCTCTTTGAGCAATGGCGGATACCGACAGCGATGTCGATATGTCGCCACCGACGACGCCAACGCGTGCGTCGTCTGTCCTTTGCCCCCCACGTCTACCCCTACCCAAAGATCACGAAAGCCGCGGTTCATAAACCTAGATACTGCATAGAAGAGAAGACACAACTCAGAGACCCTATACAGCCCAGGGGACCCATTCATATCTTCGGACATAAATCCATCCAACAAGATCAATGGGAGCATCTCGAAGTTTACGGAAGGAGTTTTTGATGATGCTCGCGTAGACATATCAGAACGTGAGCAAATTGGAGCAAATTGCAGAAGAATATGCCAGAGCCTTAGATGAAGCTACTAGCTGCGTCCAAAAACTAGGACTAGGTCGGGACACCTCTCCGCTCGAGAGAGCACATGCCTCTGTAATAAAACGATATGCTCATGGAGAAGACCTTGATCGTAATGAAAATGAGCAGATGGGACTCTCACAATCAATCTATGCTACATCGCAAGTAACAGCTAAGGGAAAAAAGCCCTTTTACACAAAAACCTACCTCCCTAGAATCTCTGGAGCAAATCTGCCGCAAAAGCCTAGTAAGCCACTGCCTAATCACATAACGCGCACTCGCAAAATAGACAACAGAATTTTTGTTCGTCTCCCAGAGAACCGCCCCTCTCGAACACACCATGTTCATGCGGTCAAAGCAGCTCTTGTCAACAAACTAGGACACGAGGGTGCCTTAGTGAAAACTGTTCAAAAATTCAACTCTGGACTAGTTATCTTCCCAGCGGATGAGAAACAAGCGGAGCAAATTCTCAAAAACTCACAAGTAATTACCTCCGTCCTAGGCGGACGAGTAGAAAAAGCGGACGAGTAGTTTACATACGTAATCGATCACGTGCCTATAAAATTAACCCTTCTGAACGGTGAATCTTGGGACGTTACAGAAGACGATGCGTTTGCAGAAGCGCAATCAATCACTGGCTTATTACCCACAAAGGTCGCATGGTCCAAGAAAACTATGTTAAATCCACTACCTCGGGAACTATTGTGGCGCATTTTAAACAAGCGACCAACCCTTTCAGACTATTTGGCACAAGCTCTATGGCTCGATTGATAATCAGATCCCCGAAACCAACACAGTGCCCCAAGTGCTGGGCTTTTCATGATACTAGACTCTACAACTCGGAACAGAAATGTAAGCAGTGCGGAACTTCTGGACACTCCAATTGCCAAGCAACTCTAAGATGTCTAAATTGTAAAGGTCCACACGCTGCTTCGGAGACACACTGCCCGGCACGGCTGAACGTGAAATTTGGTAACGTAACTCGACTCTCACAGGTACAACTCAAAAGAATTCGCCAGGTCGGTCATCGGGCTTGGCTACTAGTCAATCCGCCACGAAAGGATATAGAAATCGTTACTACATTAACTCAATGAGAGTAACAAGAAACAGAAGTCGACACCGAATCCTGAGTATTTTTCAGGCTAATACTGCTCGAGGACAAGCTAACCATGACTTGGCCCTAGCCCTAGCAAACTCCGAATCAGCTGATGTTATTCTGATACAGGAATCCTGGATTTTCTCTCAGCGAGACAAGAAGATAACTAAACAACATGCAAACTATATGTCTTTTTGTCCAGTAGACACGTGGGAGACTCGCCCACAAGTTATGACATATGTAAGGAAAGGCACAAACCTCCAACCCACACAAATAAAGCCAAGCAATACCGCAGATATCTGTTGGATCAAAATTTTAGGAGCTTCCCTAAAAACTAATATAGTTAATGTATACAGACCTCCCCAAGAACCTGAAGGTGGACCTACAATTACAGCACTGAAAAATTGGAAAGTTCTCCCAAACTCCCTTATAGCTGGAGACTTCAACACAAGACACTCTTTATGGGACTCTCGATCTAGAGACTCAACCCGAGCTGAGGAGCTAATTGATTAGTCAAAAGAAAACTCACTAATACTGGCCTCCCCTTATGACGAAAGCACTCATAACAAAGGCAATGTCCTAGATCTCGTTTTCACGAACATCATAGGCACTCAATGTAATATTGAGGAACATCTACACACCACCTCGGATCGTGAGATCTTGTTAACTACTTTGCCGCTCAATGGCTACGCCGCGAAGGCCCTTGAGGAGAGGTTCACGCTAACATCAGATGCTATACCAAGATTTATCCTAGGCATCAAAGAAACTCTCAAGTCTGATAAAATTTTATTACAGGATCTGGATAGTCTTGCTCTCACAATCACCGAATCTATTAAAATCAATATGGGACGGTTTTTGCCCAGGAAGAGTCACCAAATGCAAGGAAAAAAATGGTGGAATCCAGATTGTAGAGAGAAAGCATATGTATACCGTCGAGCCCGAAAATTAGGAGACGCTAATACTGAAAAACACGCTCTTAGGAATGCTACGAGATCTATGAAAAAAGCGTATTGGCAGAACATCGTTCAAAGTACGAAATTCCCCTCTGATATTTTCAAGATCACTCGATGGCACAAAAATATTGCCACCTTCTCCAGTCCACCAATAAAGCACGAAGGTCAGATATATGAAGATCCAATAGACAAGGCCCTGGTCCTTACAAAAGCTCTTTTGCAGAGAAGGACCATAGACGATGATATCTCGGAGGGTGACATACCGACAGAACACCAAATTAGAATTCAGTTACAAGATAATATAGATTAGCTAGAAGTGGAGTGTTGCCTCCTACACATGCCAAGCTCAGCCCCAGGAGCTGATGGTATATCAGTAGAGATACTGCGTGCACGTTGAGAAGCTATTAAACACAAAGTGGTCGTCTTTTACCAGCGCTGTCTGGCTAGTGGCTATCATCCAAAGTCTTTCAGGAGGGCAGATTTAGTTCTCCTCCTAAAACCAAACAAAAGAGATCTTAGCTCTGCTAGATCGTGGCGCCCTATATCACTCTTATCTTGCCTGGGAAAAGGACTTGAAAGACTGATCGCTAGACGTTTTAGCCGTACAGCAATACATCAAAAAGTACTCTAGTCATAATAATTCGGGGCGCTCCCAAAACGATCTGCTCTTAATCTTGTAAGCTGTGTTATTCATGAAGTCGAAAAAGCATGCTCAAAAAATATAGTTTCATCCTTACTCACTCTTGACATAAAGGGAGCCTTCGATACTGTACTTCCAGGAGGAATGCAACGACGCTTATGCGAACAGGTTTGGCCTATTTGGGATATTAGATGGGTTAAATTATTCATGTCAAATAGAACCGTACAGGCACGACTAGGAGACGTAAGAACCCAAGAATTACAATTAAACTGCGGGCTCCCTTAAGGCTCCCCGGTGTCTCCGATTACTCTAGTCGATAAATTTAGATGTTAAATTTTCAACTTGAAAAGTATGGACGTTAAAAACACTCCCATTAATATGACTTACCCTAGCGCATCTGTCAGTTACAAAGATGCACTTCTTAATTGACCTGAAACTTTCATTGACGACCACTTAATATTCAAATTGATACTGAATCCGTTACTCTTCATGATCTCCATGATAGGGAAGGAGAAAATTTAGCTGGTGGTAATTTACAATTTGAAGGCCGTGATGCTAAATTTCGCCCCCCCCCCCCAACTGTAGTTACACTCCAATTGCAATACCGAAAGTTGAAATATACCCTAGCTTCTCAGATGCATACAAGGCAGTCATGAAGTTCAGTCAAAGGGAGGGTTTCGCCTGAGTTAAAGCAGGCGGTACCAAAAGAGACGAGAACGTTTTTGAAATTTATGTATGTCCCTTTGAAGTGCCAAAAAGGCTTAAGTCGTAGTCTTCTAAGGCAAGACCTATATTTAAAGTTAAGACCATTTTTTTAACGAACTGCCGAGCATCAATCATTCTGAAACCAGTGAATAAAGCAAATCCACAGAGTGAATGGACATTTTCTCTCAGTTACAATCCATCTCATCATCACAGAGGTGTCTCTTCATCTTCCATTTCTTTTAAAAGACGTCGTAGTAGAGGTGAAGACGTGAGAATGTCTCTGTTGAATGCACGACACTGTGGGACTTCTCCGAAGTAAATTCTGGAACTTTCCTTCTCGCAATTTATTGACAGAAGTAAATGAAGTAATTTTATAAAAACTGGTCCAATTATCAACAATATCTATACTGGATGGGCAAAAATAGTGGCCATCAGATTTAGTGGGTTTACACCCGTCAACAGAATACTTCATTTTCTTGAAAATAATAGCTTCTGGCACAGGTATATATAGGATATCGATGATAAACTCAAGATCTTGTTTTTTGCTATCGTTCACATTAATGGCTGGGAAAAACAAGCCGATGATTGCTTTGCTCTGAAATGCTTAGATCATGTTTTTGAAGGTTTAAGCTTAGATGATCCTGCAGTAAATTTCCATGACAGGGTTAGAGCGGAAACAAGTGCTTCAGAGACTATATTTCCAAACACACCAACTTTGCTAAATACACGGCATTTGAACACTGATGTTAAAGCGCATGTTATGGAAAATCTTGGCTATGTGTTAATTAATGGCCGCTAGCGACCATTGGAGCTAGGTTGAGCTGTTATGAGCTTTGATTATCTTTGCATTGCATTAAAGAAAAAAGGGAAGCAGAGTTCGATCAGGTATAAGGCTTTTTTCTCACTATGCTTGGGTATTTGCTGATATAAATATTCTTAAATTTTAAGAAATTTAGAGAGATGGTATTATCTTCTCCTACTCATCAAGCATGGCAGGAATATGTAGCATATCTTGAACGGTACTGGTGGCCTCACAAGACAAAATTTATGAAGGCTTAGATAGATATGCTTCTACATTATGGCTTTCAAACAAAGTCACCAGCAGATAGTGTAAGTGACTTTGCCGGTCTAAAGGGCTGGCTTGGATCAGCACGTGTTACGGGTTGACCGTTGTGTTTAGCTTAAGCGAATATGCCTAAGCGCGTTAGTATGCCAGGGGCTACCTTGAACGATAGATTATTCTAATCAACCACATTCCAGGGTAGACACTCGCTAAAGCTTTGTCAATATATTGACAATATATTGACAATGTATTGGTATTGATAATGATAAACATCACTATGTACAGGTATGAATTGAGATTATGGACTGAGGTGGCGTTCCTCAGGGATTATGCGTGATGAATGAAGATATCTATAAGTAGCAGTCATGTAACATAGTTATTCTCTCTTTATACTAGATTAATAATTCGAATTTATTACACCAACTTGGTTCCGTCACATTTTAAT